>VBVR01001891.1:0-26524 GCA_011638315.1 Tetramorium parvispinum
AATTGCATTTTAAGCGGCGAGCGTAATTGTTTTCTAAGTTACAGGCGACAGATAACATTTGGTCATTCCTAGATTAGAACTTTATGCAATTGTGTATATGTATTATTCGTAATGCTGCATAAACTTTATTATTAATAGAAACAAATAAGAGTATGTAATATGTTTCAGAAAGAAATTCCGCAACGTAAAATATAAATTCTTATTTCATTCAATTTTGAAAAATTGATAATAAAATTATTATCTCATTAACTTCTCTGTAAAGATTAACAACGAGATTACGGAGCAAATTTAGCAGACTTATTAATCAAATATTATTAAAGGCTGTCGTAAGTATTATTTTTGTTTTTGCCTCGAGGTAACAAAGGTGAATTTTTAATGAAAAATGAATATTACTTTGTAATTATCGCTTGTGTTCTATAATTTTGTCGCGATGATATTACTCCCCTTTTCTTTATTCCCTCTCTCTGATTTCTCGTCGAGGGTTCAGAGGACAAGAAGAGCTCGCGATAGACGAGAGCTTCACGGTTTTTCCCCTCGCTCGTGCCATTCGCCGCGTTTCTTTCCATCGCGACTTCCGTTATGTCGCTATAACGCAGGAAGAACCGAGAACATAAATAAGCCTGGCAGGAATTAATGCTTACAAAAGTTTTTTTTCCAACTGGAAACGAGGTTGTCGAGCATGTTAAAACTTTCGTAGAGGTTCGCTAAAAAAGTCCGCAAGCGAAAGGATGAGGACCGATGAGCACGCGTCTCCTATGAGCTCTTTACGACTGCTCTCGAAACGAAGCGGTTTTCCCGTTTATTCGCTTTCCAACCTAGTGATTACTAAACTTTGGGGCCAATGATTTCCTGAATTAATCTTGGATTTAATTTTTTGCAAATAATTTCTGCGATTCAGAAATGTTTTATTTTCATTGCAAAAGCGTATTTCCTTATTTTCAATTTTTAATTAATTTAACATTTTTTAAATTCAGTTAAAACTCTTTTATATTCCAATAATCAATTTAAAACAGAAATAAAAAGTAAATATTAAATCAATTTTGTGTATTGTTAATGAATATGTATTTAAAAACAAAGTTGAATTAAATGTAATACACGACACCTTATCGTTTTTCATTATATACGTATGTGCGAGATAATATCTAAATTCTCCTTATGCAGACTAAATAGCAGTAAGCGTGTACCTGTTGATCCAGT
Organism: Tetramorium parvispinum; assembly: GCA_011638315.1. Lineage (NCBI taxonomy): Eukaryota > Metazoa > Arthropoda > Insecta > Hymenoptera > Formicidae > Tetramorium > Tetramorium parvispinum. The sequence goes on from VBVR01001891.1 coordinate 1,198, forward strand.
GAGATCCAAATGTACGCGACTTCTAAGCGTGAATTTTGAATGACGCGTCTGTCTTTGATTGTCCAGCGCGTCAACTACGGACGATTTCAATTGTAAAAACGAATGTCAACTTGATTAACGCGACACTTGCAAAGTGGCATTTTACGTGACAACCAAATGCTTGAAATCACGCTTCAATTCCAATCGTGGTTTTATATTGAAAAATTCCTCCTGTAAATCTATACAGCATTTTAAAAATATTGATAAAGCTAGGAACACAATTTGTCAAATTTAGTTTTTGTCAGGAAAAGCCGAAGAAATTCTTTTTCCATCGCCAGGATATTTCTAACGTTTTATATTGCAGTGACAGAGGAAAAGCTCGTAATACTGGCGAACCTCAGAATGTCCTTTGAACTTTCTGTCAGATACGCTTCTGTCTAACATCCCATCGTGAAAATTTAATACGGTGAGGACAAGATCAAATTTGTTGTCTCCTAATGCTATGGGAACTATAATTTAGGAAATTTTGTTTGTTCTTTTTATATTTTTTTTTATCAACCATCCACATGAAGATAATAAAAAAGTTGGCAGCATGAAAATGTAAATATTAAAATGAAAAATTTACAGAGAAAATTTTATGCGCTAACAATGTTCTTTTGACACAATAATATAATATATATCATTCATACAGAATACCATCACATTATATATGTAAAGGCATATATAATAGTAATTCTCTCCATTTTAGTCGACAGCATTTAGTATTCCATCCGTATAAAGCAAATCAGTTTTACGATAAGCGGATTGCTGACATCTGTCATTGAACGTAATGATTTTCCAATGTGATAAAAAAACCATGAACCTATTGCAAACTCATGAGATCCGCAATATTTGTAACAATTTGTCAATGTATCATATTAATAATCAATAATGCATAATGCGCGATTGATCGTTATAGAACATGGGATAAATAACGTGTGTTCTATGAATAGAAAATTAATGTATGACTTACATCACATTAGGAGCGTGATTAATAGTTACTACAAATTTAATCAATAATGAAAGGCGCAAATTTAATATATGACTTACATCAAATTGGGAGCATGATTAATAGTTACTATAAATTTAATCAGTGTAATGAAAGGTGCAAATAAATATAGATTCTAGAAGACAGAAGAAAAATATAATTAACTTTTATTGTTTTTTATTATATTCTATTATTTCTATTATTATGTGTTATTCTATGTTTATTGTTTCTATTATTTTGAAACTAGTTATAGAAATGTATTCACAATATTTTGAAATTTTTGTAACTGCTTACAAAAAATTCAGAAATAAAAGCAAAATGGATATTTAATAACTGCTATTGCCATGAAAAATGGTGTACCTTTGAAATTTTAATTGTAATTTATACATTATCTTTAATAACAGTATTAAATAATTTTTTAAACCATCAATTGTTATGATTGTCATGAAACTGTATTTTAATATAAGAGATCTTATCTTACTTAAAACTTACTTATCGTACCTAAGACAGAATTTTAAAGTATAAAATTGTTCACGGCGATAACGGCTATGCATATTAAAACCTAAAGAGAACGAAGAAGAAATCGTTAGCCAGGTAGCCAATGAAAAAGAGGAGTTTTAATCCTCAACCTGATGAAGTACAGACAATCTTCCTGCTAAATTTAGTTTCAACTTTTCTGAGAGCGCTTTTCTAAGACCTCCGTTAATAACGACGAAATAAACAACGAAGTTACTAATGTAAATACTTGTCCGTGGCTACTTGTGAAAGTGGATTACCATTATAGGTTATTACACTAAAATCGTATGTAACAAGATATTTCGCAATACAATTTTTACTCTTCGTGAGAAAAATGTTTTGCTTTGGATATAATGAATACGGAATGCATACGAATATTCTCTTGCAATACTATGCAAAACTTATCGCGGAAGTGGATTTACACCGGATATCCTATTTGTGTACGCGGAAATTGGAAATAAAATTGTAGCGCTGTAACAACGATTTTATATTCGAATCCACTAGCCGAAAAGTTGAGCAAGGTTTCAATTGCAAATAAACGAAATAGTGGCGGAGTGAAATAGCACGTAAAGTGGAAGTTTTGTTTCAAATTTCGCGCTTGTGATCATTGTTTTCTACTTAAAAAAAAACTCTGTCTGCAACAGAAGCAAAATTACGATTCATTGATAATGCATTGAGACATAAATCATTTATTCAAATTGTTGTTATAAATGAAGTAATTATGATTGATATTCGCGAATGCATATTTGCGGTATGTTTATTTAATTATTTCTCATATTGTAATAATTTGTTTCTATTCACATACAGTTAAACGAATGTCATTATTCACAATTATTCGTTAATAAGTTCTAGTTTATTAGTTTAGTCCATATCAACTTCATTTTCAGCGACAGTTATGATTTCGACGAATAAAATATGTCGAAGAGCCATTCCAGTAGATAAGTATTTCTAATGAATTCTAATTCTTTCTCTAAAAAAATAAAATTACGATTTTATATCATTTCATACATCAATTGTAATGCGAGAATTCCAACATAAATGTATGTATCATCCAGTTATATCGCATGAATATCCGCAGACTGCATAATTCTCTGCTTTATGTTTCTCCTTCGGCATATGTAACATCAAAGTACGCGATAGTCACGCGCAATTTACTCTTTCTCATACAACTGCCAATTTAGATTACTGCTTAAATAAATATGAAAACATCCAAAATATGGCAACTTGGTTATTAAGCGTTCGTAAAGCGAAATTTTATCGTGATGTTTTTTCCTTTCAGTTTTATATTTAGAAAACTGATATAAAATAGTACATGAAGAAATATGAATTTATATAAACGATACTGCAAAGCAATTATTCAAGATTGTAGACTTTGGATGGAATTTGAAATGATTTAAATGTAGATGTATACAAATCACAATATGGTTATAGAACCACAAGATATTGCAAACTACATCAAATCGAAGTTTAATTCCAATGTCAGTCGTCTTGTCAGTAGCAGACGTACCAAGGAACATATATAGTTAACTGTAATCTATATCCGTGGAACATAGCTTAGAATCTTAATTATTAAAAAAATTAAACTTGCAGATTCAAGATTAACAAATTTAATAAATAATTTAAACAAAAATAAAGAAATGTATATAATATAGATATGAAATTAAGAAATATATAATATACATATAAAAAATATATATATATAATATATTTTTAATGAAACTAAAAAGAAACATAAAAAAGATCTTGATATTCTGTTAAATATTAAAATTAAAATAACTAAAAATAATTATTCAAGAGAATAAAATATTTTACCATTTGCTTTCTTTAAAAACATTCTACATTTGATATAGAAAATTTAAAAGTTTTTATAACTGTTATTATATTTATTGTAGGGAGACATCCAGAAACAAATATTTAATTGTAACAATAGTATTAATATAATTTTGTATAATAGTATCGTTAGCTTAAATGTTTACACCGAGTGCTCACTGCTAGGTGTCGCGATTAATAACCATAACCAATTAATATTATCCACCTATCGCTGGGCACACACGACGAATCCGTAAAAACTCGCGATAATCCATTTAAGCGTAGCTCGCCGGTTCCAGTCGTAAAAATTATCAGTGAAATACCAGCTCGGAATACTCCGCCACATACGTCACGAGCAAGCAATTATATCTTCTATCTATATAATTATGCCTATATAATACCATCATTTCATATTCTTTTGTCGTCTCATTACATAAATTCCACAAGGATTTTCCGATATTCGAATTAAGCCAAAAATTGATGAAAAATTGCAAATCTTTTTTTCCCTTTTATTCACTCGATTATTTTATATGTCAAATAATTTTGTATTTATCATTTCTTTAAACTGTCGATTAAATTATATTTTCTATAATCGCAATATACAAATTATTTTATTATTTATACAGGTGTAGTTATTTGTATTAAAGAGATTAACAACCGAAAGTTACATAATTTTTAAACCGAGTAATTTGATCGATGTCACATCTTGTGGATTTTGTGTCTCATCACACAATCTTTTTAATTTTATCAGATATGTGTCGTAAAAGCAGCTCTATCGAATCCCGATAAGACACATTCTTGGCAGTCTGCTTCCTAGGTAGTAGATACGAAGTAGAAGCATTTCACTCAAACACGTTTCGCGCCTCATAAAATGGGGCTCACTCCAAGTTTCGCCGAGGAGCGAGATGAAACGACGCGAGCATTTTACGGTAAAATCATTAATTAAAACGCTCGAAAGGGAGCGAATGGGTATATCATATAACGGGCTTACGTCGCGATCCTTCCGCGATGCAATAATGAAGATCTGCGAATGGGGCTGTCATATACGCACAGACGGTGGCACTTTTATAAGAGAAAGTAAAAAAAACTGATAATATATCAAGAAGAATAATAAAGGCGACGATATTTTTACACCGCTCTTCATATCGCCCTCGAATTATACTTAATACTGTCGACAAGCCACTTTTGTCGATAATAGTGGAAAAGTGTAATAAATTCTATCGCGGCTCGCGCTGAAATGGATATCACGCGCGGCGCTTGCGATCAATTTAAAACTACCAGCTATCAGCGAGGACGCCGCTGGAAAACTATTAAGGTGAAGCGCTTACAAGTACAAATTGAAGCGCAGCTTTCCGATGAATGCAGGCATTTGCATATATTGAATTTGTCACGAAGCAAAAATAGGATCCTTTCCCATTGTAATTGGCGAAATCAAGGTTGTCGATTTCTTTTAGAAATACAAATCACTTCTGATTTACATTAATAATGCTATAAATGATTGATTGCTTTGAGATTAAAATTCTCTTATATTTCGTAAAGAGAGACTATTATAAATTACACCTTTGTCATTTACAGATTTATACCGCGCTTTTTCAATTTACTACGAGGTAAATGTAGAATTCTTTTTAAGATCGGAGAATTTATAATAAAATAACTTTACATTAAAACGGAGACTTGTTTCAGTCAAGATCACTTAAAAAGATTCACGGAATCAAAAGATTGAGTTAAAAATTTAACACAATCGGACAAATTTCAATAGAATGTTATATATTATCTGCACTTAAAATGATAAATTTATTGTTATGTACAAAACAGAATAAAATAGAAATGGTTGTGGTAGCTTTATTTATTTTGATATATTGATTTATCAGACTATTGTTTGATTGTCGAAAATAAAAAAAATTAAACGATTATCAAATAAAAATCATAATTGCTAGAGAAGAATTACTAACGATATTAAGATAAAAAGCTTTTGCGATTTGATCTTCCGTTAAATTTACATATCTCACATTTAAGGAAATCGTTTAATATTAAAGATGCTTGCCGAGAAAGTTTTGAAAACTTGGTCAGAGAACTATGAGTAACAACATGATCAAACTACTTCGTAACGTCGGATCTGCCGCAAGCATATCGCTCAATATCCACTGAGCTGTGGTATCTTGTTTTGTATAGTCTGTATCAATCTTCAAACTACGTATCCTTTAGATAAAGGAATAATGGTACCCTAGATGTAGAACTTACAGGCGACGTAAGATCAATGTTTACCTATGCAACTTGATATTTTAAGCATTGATGGAACATTATAGATATAATTTATATAAATGCTGTGAGAGAAGAATTATGACTGCAATTATACATATAATGTAAAATGTAATATTAATTTTATATAATGAAACGTAAAATATAATATCGTATCTTATATACTTTTGTACATAAGTTGTGCAATTCTATATTCCATTAATTCTTATCGTAAAAAGCTATGGACAAGAATTTCTGGCTTCTGCAGTTCTTTACAGCTTAACTCAAACACGATGTTTGTAATTTAATATCTTAAGTGCAGCTGCAGACACCAATAGCAGTTATAATCAAATAAGAAGATATACGACGATGATTACTTTGGACAATTTGGTACGTATGATATAAACTATAGAAATAAATTTCTATAAAAAATGTCCAAGAAACTTTGATTTAATGAAATGAAGACTAAAACACATGTATATATTATATTGGAATCATAATGTTAATTATATTATCATTATGATTCCAATAAAATATATTATTATCATAATATTAATTTCGTACCGTACATTTTATAACTTTTAACCATTGTTAAATTTAGTAATAAATCAACTATACAAATATATTTGCATGTAATAACAATTACATGTTTATATTATAAAATATATTTTGTAAAATTATATTACAAACATAACTGTATTTTTTCTTTTTAAGATATATATTTGCAGTAGAAAATATGTCCTTTGATTTTAAAATAGAAATGTCGCTTTTCTGAAGTTAACGTTTTGCCTGTTTTATTCTGTTCTGCACTATACTCTACTTATACTAAACGGCATGCGAAATAAGAGAACTCAACTTCAATTGTTGCAATTAGATACATACTCGGCAGTAGTAAATCCACGAGTGTCGATAAGGCTTGAGTAACGCGACGCTCCGGAAAGGAGAGGAAAAACGCTCGTGCGTGACTTTCGAAGGCGAGAAATCTTGAGAGGCTGGTATGTTCCGCGGTGAGATCCGATAGATCACTTGATCGAGACACCAAGATGGATCACGTCTGGCAAAAACTTCACGATTTGGCTTCCCTTTACATCCGTTGACACAAGAAGACGCCTTTGCCCCGTTCCTTTAATAACTTCTCTGTAGAAAATGCATGTACTATCGTCACTCAATTTCATTCTCTTCCTTCTCTTTTTGTTCGAGACAAAGAGTTTTTCATGCAGGAGTAATAAATTGCGAACTGTGCTCTCTTCGATATAAAATATGCAATGAAAGGTAATAAAAAAGCGAACTTGCGAAAGATTCACAGTTTCTTCAACCTTCCGTGAATATTACCCCAAGGAATGCTTTTTTAAAAAAGTGTGTACATTTTTTTCCCCCGAAACTTATGTATGTATTTTACGCGTAAAATATTAATAAATTTTTGATATTTTTTAAGAAAGGATTTTAATTACAAATAAATAATAAAATATGATAAAATATTTAAATTACATTTAAAAAATCTTCGCAGGAGAAAAAAATTAGCCGAGATGTTTAGACTTTTTTATCTTTTACAATTAACGTAACTATCAACACTTTTTCTTCTTTCCTATAGATCGAACTAAAACACTTTCGAGGTGATGATGTATGAAAAAAAAATACTCGTTTTATTATAATATCGCCTATTGAGATCGTGTGTAATCGATGACCAAGTCCGTGTCGCTGGTATATATCGTAGGAAAATTAACGGCGGCGTCTCTCCCAGGATAGGATAGTCGACGGAGCGCGTCGTAGCGTCGCGATGCTGCGGACGCCACCGAGAGAGCCGAGGGAAAACGAGAGAGAGAGAGAGAGAGAGAGGAGCGTCGCGACGACGCGGAGGCTGACGACGCACTGACTGCCCGCCTGGGTGCTCCCGACAGTAGTCGCGCTGGGTGAGAGAGAAAGAGAGTACGCGAGACAGGGAAAGGGTGGGTAGAGAAGGGAGAGAACGAGAGAGACGGAGACGGGAAGAGAGTGAACGTGGATGCAACCCTGGTCTCCCGATCTCCTAACTGCACCGACACCCTCTCGCCGTGCCAAAATCTATCCACCCACGCGCTCGTTCGCGAACACCCCCGATCCTCGTATCCCCGTTCTCGGGGGTTGATCGAGAATCGCGCGCGTCGAAGATCGGCGACACAGTTTCGACAACGGCGACGCGTGTTGACGCGAGACCAGCAAAACTTAGCTTGGAATCGTGAATATTCTTGCCGGAAAATATCATTGCGGGCGGAATGTCCTGCGGACGACTGTCGTGTAGAAATAAAGTATGTAACATGTTCTTGGTGTACGTCTTATTAGGTGGGTTCATTAGCTTGTACAGAACTCCAGTTAATGAAGGAGTACTTTATGACGCGTTTTACATATCTTAATGAACTATGTAACTTATAAAAATATGCATACGCATCTCCGTGATTGAAGTAATATAATTTCCCCTACGGTGCTGTTCCCCCAACAAGCACGTATTTAAAAGTACGGGTATTTTTCAAATCCCAGTGCATATTTTAGTACGTGTTTCATACAGTTGCAAAATTTTATGTCGAATGGTAACGCCAGCATAAATGAAACTTGAATATTTAATTAGGTAATATAAAATAATAGGGTGCATACACAAGAATGTAAAATAAGGACGAGTAACGTATTTTTACGAGCGGCTAAATCTTTTTTGTTACGCTCCGCGTGGACAATGAACATTGTTTCGAATAGTTACGCAAAAATTCGTGTTTATTTAAATACACAGACGGCAAAACGCAAATTACGCGTCACATACGTTTTCATCCATCTTCCCCCTGAAAAATAATGAGATGCTTTAATTTGTGTGTACTCGGCATTACTCAGACGTATAAGTTCGAAATCGCAATTATACTCTTAATTGCAATAATAATTCAGATGGAAGCTTAGTTTAGACCGCGCAGACCTTTTCGAGACTGCAGCGCAATCAATTAATTAACTCGTACTATCGCTATTTTCCTTTGACATTCGCAATTCGCATTTCCTCGAGTATCTCGGAAAGTTGCCAGCATTTCTCATCGCACTTTCGTTAAAGATTACGTGATTATAGACAACTTATGAAAGTATCGTAAATCATGTAACAGCTGATACTCGATGCCAATTTTACGAAGTTACAAATCGTTTACGTACCACAATAATGTACAGTAACAATCATTAATTTCGTTCTGGTTATTTGTTTCTTTTAGCAGACATTATGATAGCTTTCTGACAGTTTCATTTTGCATGCAATAACACGAACCGTTTTAAATTTCTTTAAATAAGTATATCGGTTTGCGTGTTTTGTTTCATATGATGTTATATCATAAAAAAAATAAAAATTATCACAATAAAGCAACATTGCCGACAGTGCGATTTGCATGAATGTAAAATAAGAATGTACTTAATATGTTCCGGTATTTAAAATATTATATTCATTACATATTATAATAAGAATTTACAAAGAGCAATAAATTGTACAGAATTCAAAATCACTTTTTTGAGATATTCCTAAATAAAAGGTATCCTCCAAAGAGCTCATTATTTTTATTAACTTATGTTTATTTTTACCAATGTAGATTAATTTTAATTTCGGTTCTTAAAATTAGAAGCAATTAAAAAGCAAGTTAAACTTAGATTAAAGTTAATCTATATTGATAGAAATGGATATTAATAGATTCACAAAATCTCCTCCGGTTATATTGACTTCAGCCACGATATGGTCCACCGCAGACGTGTAAGTATTTACTCACAGCCATATCATGCAATTAGTCGTGTTTTGGAGGAGAATTGCATTGAAAAGTGGGACGGGGATCACGGTACTGGCAATTAAGGGATCGAGTATATACCTTCGCGTAAGAGTAAAAGAGCCCATTCACTGATGGAACAGGTTTAGCGCCAAGTACCCGAGTCATTCACCATCGGCGAAAGTAATCTCACACTTTGTCAGCGCGAAGATTTAGCCACGGTTGGGCACCGCTGCTACCAAAAAGCCAACCCAATTCTAGTACCACATACTAGAAGTAACTGTAGGTAGGTAGCTCGAATCTTTGGTTCACCGTTCGTACATACAAGACTAACTGCGCAGAAACGGGAGTTATCAGGCGGAGAAAAGGAATCAAATTGCGCGGTGATTTAGATGTCACAAAAGAGAAAATTTTAAATAGAAGTACTCAATGCACATACAATATCGTGACATCCCAAATAGCGCATTAACGTCTCAGTAATTAACACGTTAATTTCAATCGTAAAATATTTGAAGAATGTATTGTGTCTAGCACATGTTTTACTACGATACCTTTTTCCTCCGGCACGTTATACATTCGCAATTTGGTGACATTAAAGCACAGCGATGTGCTGAGAAGAGAAAGAAATTACAAATGCCCCGAAGTTCATAAAGCTGAGGGTTTCGCAATATAAAACTTTACACGTTATAATATCAGAATGACTGTCGAATTAACATTTCTTACTTCATCTTATACATACCCACTCTGTATGCAAGTGTGCGTTCAAAGTTTGATAAACTTTTATAACAAGTGGGTAAATTGAAGTCAGAATATGTCTAAAGTTTTTAGACGGGATTCGCAAAAGTATGTTTAACATAGAAAGATTAATAAAGAAGTCATTTTTTAACTTTTAAATGATTCTCGCATCGTCTTCCGCTAGATCTATTACACGAGTATATGTATATGTACATATATACAATAAAGTCTCCCACGTGAACCTCACAGCGCTATTTAATAAGGCTCAAAGTGGACAGACGTCGGTTAAAATTCCAACCGTTAGTACATTCTTTGACATACCTTCGGAATACTTTCCAAGTTATTCCACGGAAAATATTTTACGGATATAATATCCGTGAGTAGCTGCTAGACAGATTCGATGAGTTAAGGTTTGATAAGAAATTTTAATTTAAGTTCGTTACCGCCACTTGCTGCTATTTAATTCAGAATTGCATTTTAACTCAACCATTTTATCGTTGGACAAAAAACTGACATTACATTTGCTTGATCCTCATTCTTCAAAGGATTATTGATGACACAGTTGCTTAAACTGTAAATCAGTATTTGTCCCTTCAAAATGCCTTTACAAATGTATAGCGGGCGAAAACGTCGAGAGTATAATTGGCAGCAAAGAATTCATTAATTTTATTTTTAAATTTGGATCTTTTGGATTAATAAATATAGTCATAAATATAAATAAGAATAAAAATAATTGAAAATTTTTTGAGAAATATACATATAAAGAAAATATATTTTGTGGCACTTTATTATTCTATATTTCTGAATTGAAATAGGAGTCTCATTAATTTTTCCCATTAGCCAACTTTTGTAACAAATTATAGGAGTAAAAACTTCATCGATATATTTCACTAACTTTTCGTTCGACAGAACTGCAATTTTCCGAACCCAGGCTGTTTTCGAGCTCGACTGTTTTTGACCAGGAATAAAGTAAATTCATGCCCGACAGTGCATTAATATATCCATAAACTACATACCGCATAAAAATAAATATCTGTAACCAATAGAACATTAACATTTCTATAAACTTTATACCATATGAAATAAAATAATGCAAGTTTTGCATTAAACAAGAAAATTAAGACCATGTTATCAATGTTTTATATGTATAAATTACTTTGGAATTTATTTATTACATATGAGAGCAACCATATGTCTGCGTCAGTGATTACGCATTTAATTTAGTGGAAATTTAGGTGCTGCTAAACATTTTTCGATACGTGCTTTAACAATTTGTGTGATATATTACAGATTATTTAATCTGGTTTATTAATTTATTTACTTTACATTTATTCTAAAGTTTTACTTACAATTAAAATTTGTTGATGAGATATATTAAACACAGTTTGTTATTGTAACCTGCTTTTATAATATGTTGTTCTTTTTTTTATATGACTCAACATCGTTGCGTTTCTGCACATTTTCTTTATTGTAAACTATATTGTGTGACACCATTTTTCTTGCTTGGTGAATCCCCAATCTAACTTATTGTCTCCGTAGGGTTCGACAACACCACAATACACTTGCGAGGTTTCGCGGAAGCCTTTACAAATATTGGAAATGACAGTCTACTTGCAACTGCGATTCAATAAAGACGTGACTCTTGCTAGTGCAAATTATCGCATGGAGGAAAACGTCGGAAAACGGCGATGTCTGAGCGGAAAATGACTATGATCCAAGGCATGACTATTTTGACATCTTGTTCCCAACCTTCTACGTGTAAAATATGGATCTAATTTTCACAAAGAAATCATGTCACTCCTTGCTGGAACGCTTCGAAATTATTATTCTCAGAAAGATTTGACGCGAAGGAGCACAAATAGAAGAAGTGACATTTCATTTTGAGCCTCGTGTCGGTGGAGAGTGTAGTGTTTTATAAGAATTCAAAGCTCCCTTGTGTGCTGTGTAATCTTCAATTATAATGTTTAAACGTCTTTCCTCTAATTTAGAATACCGCTAAGGTGATAAGTTCGCCAAATATTAGAGAACAATTGCCACAATAACGAAATTTAATTTGTCACGAATTAAGTGAAATTAAAATGAAAAAATCCCTACAGCGATAATTCGCCCCAACAAAGTTAAATACGATTATTTAAACATAGTCAATTTTAACATCGCGGTAAGTTAAATAGCAAAAGCAATTAATATTATGCTTTTTAATATGTAGATTATTTTTAATACTACCGTAACATTATTCTTATTTAAGCAAAATGTAAAGCGGCAAATGATATCCAGAGAGCGTTAGTTGAAATTTCAGTTTTACTACCACTTAAACACAACATAAAACAGAGAAATCTGATTTCAAGTGCGTATCGTGGAAAAATATTAATGTAAAGATATAAGAGAGCGTGCAAAGAAAGAGCGAGAAAAAGAGAGAGAGTCGCTTAAGTTTGTGAAAATACTTGGGGAGATAATAGATTCTTTTGTAAAGTTCTGATACTATATATTAAAATAATTGCCATAGTCTATTAATTGTTAAAGCTCAGTAGATTTTTTATCGTCGTCTCGATTTGCACGCGAACAGCAGGGCGATGTGTAAAATCCACTTCTCTAAAACTTGCAGTATTCCTTTTACTCGTCGCAATCTCGAGGGTATACACGCTTCAAGAGTCGGTCTCAACTGATTCGACCCCGAGCAGTAACAATTGCTCGACCACTGACAGCTTCCTCATTCTTCGTTCCCCAAACGAGGCACGGGAGAACGAGATGGACAGGATGGCGGCGGACGTGCTTGTGAACGGTACGAAGAACAACTTGAACGTGTCGCATCCGAGGACGTTGACCCTACCAAAGGACTGGGACGAGTTACCGAAGCTGAAGTTTCCGAAATTCACAACCGAGGAGCGTTACAAGATGACGAGTTTGCATCTCGATAAGGGATGGTTTGCCTTCGATTTCCTCAGAGGCTTCTTGTCCTTCGTACAACCTTATGACTTACCGAACGGTACAGTTTAATGACAATCGTAAATGGTTTTCGCGAAAGCTTTGTTGGTAAGCTCCCGTAAGCTTTTAAAATACATCTATCTCGACAAATTCGTTTTGGTATCGAATGGTCAGCGTTTTACGAAGCGTCTAGCTGTATCAATAATTCATATCCAAGCTGTTTCAACTAAAAAAAAAAGGAGAGCGACATTTCGCACGTGTAAAACGTACGCTGCAAAGCGTGACTTATGCATTTCAACGCCCGTTCAAATGTGTCTCTTCGCTTAAATGACTGAATGTTGAGAGTTTTCATTCCTATGACTGATTAAATTTTACAGATTGCTGCGAAACGCAATTAAATGATATGTATTTTTTAATGATATGGAATAACATTTATATGAGAAGAACCGATCCGATACCGAGAATCGATAATCATTATATATTATCGTATAGAAAAGAGAGAGAGAAATAAAGTTCTTTTTATTTATTTCTCAAATAACATTACCAATGTACGAATTTATTCTCAACGTTTTTATTCGTTTTAATTACTTTCGGTCCAGCAAGTAATTTAAACTTAATAGATTTCTCAATATCTATATCAGTACTCTATCAGACTATTACCGATTTTCTTCCAATTAGGGATGCACAAAGAAGATTACAGTTTTTCTCGCTCGTTACAGATCTGCTGGCGGATGCTGTAGAAAATCGCATAAGCACCACTAAATTGATCTCAAAGGTAAGGCGCAATCTTGCTGAGAAATCAGAAATATTTAACCTGCGAAACCGGATCATTAAAGAAAGTGCAAGTCTTCATTAAATCTTCGGAACGAAACCCCTGATATTTTCGAGAGACTTCTCTGCAAGGAGAATTTCTTACGACGTGCGCAACTTACGCGATACATAATTTTCGCGATCTAACCGTCGCGCGAATATTACTGTTAAGTTTCTCAGAAGTATCATTCTTACTTTTACAGTCTATGCACGTGGAAGCAGCTTTCCTGGGCTTAGTAGGCATGTGCTGCGTACTGGCCTGCATAATACCTGCCACGGAACTTTGGCTCGCCTGTCGTCCAATCAGAGAGGATTACGAACCCTCTCAGCATCCCGGTGTTCTCGCGTTACTCCTCGCCGTTCTTGTCTTTATACTCGGGTAGGATCTATGACGATTCTCCGTTCTTAGACGACGCCCCGAAAACTTATTACCTTCACTTCCAACCCTACCCGTGTTCCTTGATACTTCTGTCCTTCTTGATTACACTTCGCGAGTACATAATCGTCGCGAACTTAGCGGTGACGAAATTTCCATGATTACAAAGATTTTAAAATTAATTTCTTTAGAAGATTTTTTATTACTTTACACTTACTTTAAATCACAATTACGTTGTCTTACTTTAACTAATTTTTTATAAAAGAAAAAAAATAGAAAATTGACATTTACAGAATGTATATATCTATTGAATATGTACATACATGCACAAATATGTGTTAAAGTATTAATTTTTTTTTTATATACATTTACGTTTGAATAGTTATTATATTAATATTAGAACAATATGAGGCTAGAGTAAATGAAGTTGATAGGAAGAGAGAGAGAGAGAGAGAGAGAGGGAGGAGGGAAAGAGAAAGTTTAAGTAGGCAGCTATTCGTCTTACTACGACGTTGGAAAACCTTTTACCTAAAGTAAACACTCACTGCGTTATTCATAATCTTTTTGGTGCGTGGCTTTCAGATCTTGCATGGTGACAATGATAATATGCAACGAGGCTATGGCAGTCGGGATCAAAAAGCTCCCTATGACCGTGGAGACGGCGTTGCAGGATTTAAAGGACTATCACTCGGACACTACGTCACACCTGCGAAAGTGTCTCACGAGAAGTTTGGACGTGGCCAGCGAAGCGATTCTTGCGGATCTGGACAGTGAGTAAAATTTTCTTTTTAACAGAGTATTAAGACACTGGATGCGGAAAGTTTCCTCGGGCAAAAAGGAGCGCACATCACCGTTCTCCTTTTATCGCGTTCAATGAAGACAATGTACAAAATGCACTTTTAGCCATAGTAGTAACTATGAACACGATGCCTGAGATGCTTACCGAATGCTCTTTCCTTCTGGCGTGTTACACGAACGTAACCCAGTTACTATAATTGTGTTCTATCTTAAATGCGCTGGTTTTTCCAGACTTTCTACCTTCGCTCGTTATGACCGACGCGTGAGAAGTATCTAACAGTCGCAAACAAGCAAGAGATAAGAAAGAAAAGTTAAAATTATATAAAGACTATGATGCGGGATCTTTACTAAACCCTACAATATACGAAATGCTTGAAAGATGAGTTGAAACAAAATTAAATATCTTCGTCAAATATTTACATTTTAATATAGCATACTTTCTATGCTAGTTTCGTTTTTTCGCTCTCTTTTGCTTGAAAACAAAAATTCTTTTTTTCTATTAAGATAGAACAGACTTTTTCGTTGTAATGACAATAGAAAATACAAATATTCGCGGTCGATTAACTAATTTCCGGAGTAGAGTCGAGTGCGGAAAGCGGAGAACCGCTTGCGGTTCAATTGCTTGCCTACTTTGATGCAACATAGCGTTCGCTTGTAAGCTCTTCGCTCTTGATTCTTGAACGAAGCCACAAACTGGCTAATTTTACCACTAAATCCGTAGGCTCACGTTTAACAATCGTTACACGTTACAATCGTCTACACGATATCAAATTTAATTGATTCCATCGCGTGTATAAACTTAACCGCAAATGTGGTCGGAATCAAACTGCTTAACATAGTTTAACAATTTAACAGGGCGATAAATTGCTTGAGTTTAAGCAACTCGAACCATCAATATAAAAGTGATGCATATAAAATGAAAATTGAAGCAATCTAATATTTAAATATGATTGTATTATAATTTTAATCAGATTTTTAAGACTATAATTTTACATCACTATTAAAATAAAAAATTATTAACTAACTAATGTATTAAAAATGAAATCTTAATATATAATATTTTCGAAAATGCGAATTAATATGAAAATATATGTTAATAATAAAGAACAACCAGATCGTTAAATTTTTCATATTTATAGTTTGAGTTCTAACAAAGGACTGAAATATAGAATTATATTTAATATTTTCAAAAGCTTTTGTTCGGTTTGATTATTTTTATTCATTTTATGCATATCAGAGTATTTGCTGACACAGGGTAATTTCTTGCCATATGCCGCAACCAGAAATATTTTGAGTTAAATGGTGTGTAACGCTTTGAATTATATACACATTTACATTTATGATATGTTCATATATGTTTGACGCATTCGCTGCCACACAGGTTGGAATATTTTTAACTGCTCTCTCTCTCTCTCTCTCTCACAGAATGTGTGGCTAGTTGTAATATTTTATGCTCTATATTCATTTCGCTTGCGCGCATGATAGATTCATCTGCATGATAAATTCATCTCTTAATGGTATAACGATTTAGTTGATTTGGCCCGCGTCCATGGAAGTATTTGATCTTGATAATTAGAATAATTCTATCTTCGAAAGAGAGAGCACCATGTCCAGACACGAACAGAGCGCATCTCTTTCATACTTTCATACAGGACTTCGTCGCGTTTCCATTTTACTTTATTTGAAAAACAAAGTGCTTTAATTTCCATTTCTGACAGAAAGGCTATAAATTCTTTACCCGTTTATTTTTGTAATGCATAAACGCGATGGTCTACCTTCTATTTCGAAACCGTGAATCATATATCAAATAATATTTGGTTGTTGCTCCTGATACGGAACGAAATACAAGACACATTTCGGCCATTAACTCATTATGCGCATTGTATCAAACCGCTTGCTTCCGCCAAATTGGAAACAATTTTATATGTTTATAAATTTCTTTCCCGGCGATTCCGCGATGCGGCGATTCGTTTCGATAAATTTCATCACATAAATTCTACGTGGACCGAACGCTTGAATTATCAAAGCGAAGTGCTAATATCCGATCCTTATCGTCTATTGACGTTTCTCGCGACAGGAGAGACGTATAGGTGTCTAATGAAAGCTATTGACAGTCTATAATCATTGCGTAATGGGCCCGTCGCTACTGGCACGTTAACAACCACCAGCAAATTGAGCTCGTTAGTGTAATGCAACCACGGACATTATACATGTTGGCCAGCTCAAAGCCCGCGCGTACACGCCGTCTTCTCGTCTTGATTTCAGATCACGTACCATGCGCCAAGTGGAACGACAACGATACGGTTTATCGACAACGTGACTACGTCGTTTCTTTCAGAGTCTATATACTGAAAACGTATATCATAAGACCCAGCCGTATTGCACACACACACACACGCGCGCGCGCACGCACATCCCCGTGATCGATACCGCAAATTAAACTCGAGATACCAAAGTATTGGCCGGCATAACCCGCGGCGTTTACATCGAATATCGATTTTCTGCCATCTGTCTTTGCCAGAAACTCCCGTATCGCTTGCACAAGAAATGAAAATATATTTTTAATTGTTATCAGAAATTTTGTGTTATACCGTCGAAAGTCTGCAGTATCAAACCACCTGCGCTGGCCCAAAATTCCTATCAGATCGCGATAACCGACGCGGATACAGGACGGATAAATTATTACTGCCACGCACCGACGTGACGGGATTTACAATGTCGCTCGCGTTTATATACTACATGAATGTTCGTTAGCCCGAGGCGATTACGGTCCATTTTTAACGGTCATCCCATTATTGTTCTTTATGATCTCGTTCGATGTTCTAATTTCACACTTTTGTCACAGGCCTTCGAAACTGTGCTCGGCAAGAAACTTTTGATAAAGCGACAATATATTACCAAAAGGGTGTCCTGCAGAATATTAAGTGGTCTATGCTTCTGACACCAATTGTCTTTTGTATATGCATGCACAATATTTGTATATTAATGGAATATCTGTTAACTAAAGGCAAACGCACACGCTAATATTTTGCTCGTGTTTTACAGATGTTGAGGAATTATTGGGCAAACCTGTGCAGGCCGAACTCTCGGCCGAGACTGGACTTGACGTGGCACTGGATGCGCTCGTTGACCTGGGAAATGGTAAAAACTATAATAAAAATATATAATAAAATTTTTGTAATAAGAAAAATCGGAGCGAAGTTCGATCGAAAATAAAAATATCCATTTTTCCAGTTATTTTTAGTTTCTGAATATAATCTCTGTAATTAATTGTAATCATTTCTAAAAGCCAGGAATGCATTTTGCGGCGTAATCCATTCTACGAAATCTACATAACCGCGAGAAATTAGGAGACCAGGATTTCGCATTTTGCGGCTACGTATATTGATAGTCTAAAGTAGATAAATGCTTTTTTAACTTATTACTAACCTATAACACGAGAAATTAGTGCCCTTTATGATTCCGACTGCTATATCCGATATGGATATTGCCGCGAATATTCTGTACCAATATTTGTCGGAATGGCAAGGTGGCTGTGCGCCGAAATGTTTGCATATTCATAACCACAATATCTACACAACGTACTCGCGTCCTACGTATAATAATTTATACGTCGAATTATACCGTTCCGTGTGGAAGAGCGACCACGTCGTTCACTCATTGCCTCACGAACGGGGCGCGGTAACAATAAATCTAACGACTTCAGTGGTTTCATCAAATTCTGCAGTGCGTCATTGCAGTGCGATCATTCATTCATCACGCCATTCACTCAAGATTTCACGTTTCAAGAGTCGCGCGTATCAAGTTGCGTATTTATTCAAATTTTATTGACTCTAAATGAATAGTTTTTGTAGAAATGGAAAAGACGCCGATTTTACTTCGAAATTAATTTCTTTGCACCTTATCTCATGTTCGTATATTCAATATCAACGATATTGAATATCTGATACCGTTTAATGAAGTGTCTAATTAAGATCCGTGTAACGTACAGACGTACTTTTAGGACCGCTAATTTACCCGTCACGACTGATTTGGGTTGTTTCTGGTAACGTTATTCGGTCTTCAAATGAATTCACCGCCGTTAAGTGACCTTCTCGACCTGGAGTGTCACTTAGTCACGGTACTAAGTTACTAACAGTGTACTAACTAAATTAGTAGGTACTACCGCAACTACGCGCTTCTCGCTCTTGCTATCTCCTTTCGAGCAACTCCTCACCTAATCACTACACGTGTATCATACTTATACGCTATACTTAGTATTCTATACCGGGTGTTCTAAAATAAACTCCTAATACATCGTTTGCTTACGAGGAAATATTAATAAAAATCACACAAAAGTAAGTTTTTAAAAATATAAATTAAGTGTATTTTCTTCTGGGGAACACTTGTTTCCATCAACGGATTTATATGTGTAGTCTATCGCAGTTATTAGAAAATATAAAAGTTGTGGCTTTAATATACCTGGATATATCTAGAAAATACGTTTGAAGTTTGAATTAAAGTAAATAATAGACTACTGATATTGAGCCAACATAAATAAGAAAGGCAAAGTTACACATATCACTCACGCTAAAAAGTTTTAATTAGACGAAATTTCCACTGTGTGTTTGCGCGGATGAAGTTCTCAGAGATTTTGAAGTTTAACTGTCGTATGGTAATTATTAAACATTACGTTCATTCCCAAATATACTACTGCTTAGTTCCCATACTTTTACTCTTATAACGGGTACATAACAGGTATATGTAACTATACCAACTATATTTATTATTACTTATTACTATAACTTTATTATTATTATTACGATTTCTTCAATTTTTTCTTCTCTGCGCAGTGTATTGCGATGGTATATAAATTTCATAGCACACGCCGTATACTTCGTCTAAAGATGTAGCCAGGGGGCACGACTCGAGAGTCGCTTTTCTCGATGGTGTGCGTTCGTAGCGAGTTAACTCAAGTAACGAAAACCTGTTACAGTGGCAAGTGCTCGGAGACGTGATATCGCTCTATCGTATATTATATTTCTCATCAGTGCATACAAAGTCTAATGTGTAAATGACGAGTAGCGGCGTCTTATAAATTGCTTCGTTACACCGCGCGTTATTACTTTTGGTTGTCGACTAATAGTTTGATAGCTTACTCGAGCACCCAGTATGTTGAAAGTTCGTTCCAAGATTATGAAGTCCATCGATCTGAGGTTATTATCAGACATGGACGAAGATAAATGTAGATAGTTGTTAAATTACGAAGAGAGCTTTTTACAACAGCGGTGTAGTAGGTTTGTATCTTTCACGATAATATCCAAAGTTTATAACGGAGAAACAAACATTCGGCGTTCATTAAGTATCAGTGTTAGTGGCTCAATTTCATAATAAATTGAGCCGGAGATAATCCAGTTGGGTTCGATTTTCACATCGTAAACTTGGATGATTTGCGCACTAGTTTCTAAAGGTGTTAGGCAAACGAAGGTAAGAACAGTGAATACGGGATGTACACGTCATTAATGGTATCGTATTGCACGTTTCAGCAACGCAAGAGTTATCTGCCAAAACCGAATCTTTACTCAGGGAGGGTGAGAGAACTCACGAACTCGGATTGGAATTGAGTAGGGAAATGGACGAGATACGGCGGGACTTGGAAGGTGCAGTAAGAGCGTGCTCGGGTCCAGATCGTTCTCTTTGTGCTGTCATTGACTCTTCGGGGATTCGCCTGGATCTACGGATAGAACGGGTGAATAAACTTTACGATTGACGTTCGTTCGGTTTAACGCATTTCAGGATTCGTTCGGGATAAACGATTCGATACGCGGCAACATTTTCATTATGGCTCTCCATTTTATTTATGTGAAGCAATGAAAATAGTTAAATAAACATGGATGGATAAAATGCATTATTTAATAAACAATTCACATTATTGTGGTTAGCATTTGTATAGTCCAAAAGTTATAATAATATTTATCTTCCATTATCTCTTAGAATTTTAAATTTAAGAATTTAAAATTATTCTTTCTCTCTCTTCCTTTTGACATTTACGCGTAACAGAATTAAAAATTTTTTTACATTTGTTTCTATTCTTAATGTATCTCATTTTTCTCTTTGCTTAGTTCACATTTTTTTATCATTTAAGTACATATAGATATATTATGCACTGTAATTACATGAGATTTATAGAAATGGTAATTTTTATATTTTAGTACAGTTTTTCAGTGCCATTCATCAGTTTTATTTTGCAACATATTTAAAAAAACTTGTAAATATTAAATTTAGAAAAATAATCATTTAAATCGATAATCTAGTAAAATATTGCATCTAAAACTTTTCGGGAATCTTTCCATCTTTCGTTAGTCACGAAGCTTACACACCTTTTCGCATGTACACGCAAATACACATAAGTGATATACTTTCAGATTCGAGTACACTCATTTCTCTCATTGTTATTGAATGAATGCAACGTTACACAGTAATAGCAATGTTTTTCTCGCGCAATTTCCGCTTCTCTTCTCTTCCACCTCGATTTATCATCCATTTAATGTTTCGAAGTTTTTCCAAGATAGAAATTCACCTCGATAAATTCCTATTAATGAAAAATGCACAACTTTATTTATTTCTTAAGATTACGCTGCTTTTACATTGTTTTACAAAATTCCGCCGCTTTGTGAAAAATATTAAATTCTATTTCAGACAATTTGTTCCTCTGCCGATACAACGTTGATGCATTCTTTAGTCTACATACGAGCAACTCTATTCTTGTCTTTATATCGGTAGTTTCACAATAAACAAGTCAAATTTTAATAACAAAGTAAAACAATTGTAAATTAAAAAAGATAAATTTTTTATAGCGAGAAATGTATTGATAGAAATCTTTAACTTTAACTTAAACAAGCTTCAGAACAGTCACTAGATCTATTATTAAAACTCATTTTATTTCTGAGATACCCTCTATACTTTCTATCGTAGCTACTAAGAGACGATCGTCTTCTGCGTCTACGGAGTACCAGTCGGGAAAATTTGACGGAAGCAGGACGTCAGGTTCGCGGCGAGTACCTCCACGTACCGCATCACATCGCCCGGACCACGCTGGATGCTCGCAACCGTAGGTAGAATATTCACGATTCCATTTCCCGAATTGATATTATATCGGAAAAAAGTCACAGGATCCGCATTCTCGATAGGGAGCTTTTTTCGATACAAACCAATTGCGGGCAAACATGCGTACGGAGAATTTGCGAATGAGGACTGTACGAAATTTAGTTGAGCATGTAACTGTTTAGCCGAGAAGAGCCAAGATGTGGGAAGGAGGTAGAAGACGGAAGAAAATGATGTGCTATATAGCGTCAGAAAAGTTTTCGACATTGATGCCATGTATTATGATACGTTATGGCACTCGCGACGCTACGTGAAATCGCAACGACACTTCAGCGTAGAAACTTCACCGAAGCGCTCGCGCTCCCGAAGAAAGCTAAATTAGTGCCTTCACTACCAGATTTCTCTAGATGTTATGCGAGATGACGCGAATTAAGCTGGATAAATGGCTCACAGCATTCCACTGACAAACTAACAAATGACACGAACAATTGCTTTTACAGTATAATTCAGGAATGCGAAGAATATTAAATATATAAATTCTATATTTCTCATATTTTTTAATTTATATTTACAAATTGTTTAATTATTACTGCGTAAATTTTTCCTTAATAGAAATATGATTTATTAATATTTTATATTATTTTAATAATGATTTAAATTTCATTATATAACATAAAAACTCTCTAAATTTCTTGGAGTGGAATTTTTAATCCAAAGAGTGAGATTCCACTCCAAGAAATTTAGAGAGTGTAATGATAATGTAAAAAATATAGATTTTAGTAATTTTATAATCATTTGAATTTTAATGTAATAATTGAAATTTAAAACCTTCTGTTAATAATTACAATATTAAAATTTCTCTTAGCTTCCGATTAATTATACGGTATTCTATGGACGCGTCAGTTAGTTTATTCGTGGAATAATTCCTATTGCGTGCAAATTCGAGAGGCAATCGGAAAGGAACGCAATCCACAACCGCAAATAATAGAAGAGAAAGGAGAAAAGAAAGAAACACGGGAGTAACATTCGCCGCGATTAAACCGTAGCAAATGTCGATAAATCTTGCTCTAGTTGGTCGCTGCTCGAAATGCGTCCCGCATATTTCGACTGCCTTAAAGAATGAAGTCTTACAGAGCTTTGAAGAAAGTCTGATGGATTTTGCAGTGCGAGAATTATTTTCATCCTGCAAGTGCACGAACGTATAGAAATGCATACAATTGTTTCAACATTTTTGCAGCAGATTCTCGGTATTTTAAGCACTAATATCAGTGCGTTTCGTATAACTGGAAAACTTTTGCAGAGGGAATAACGGCGAGGAAAGCCGATTTTGATAGAACGAAGAATATTAAAAATAGATTTCTCATATTGTGTGTGTGTGTGTGTGTAGTATCCGATTAAAGCGTTTGGAATGCTACATACTTCGGAGCAGACAATATCAAACTTTTGAAAACTTTTTTTGAACGCTTCACGCGATATTTCATAAACAATATTTCAACGTAAAGCCAATATCGAAGAAGCAGAGATGCAATGAAAAAGCAAAGTTCTGAGGAAAATACCTTTTTGTAGATTCATACGCTCACGTTATCTCCATCGAGTGTTCTTTCTCGATACTCTCTCTTATCTATATACTCTATGTATGCTTGTCTATATATTATACTAGGAACCGTGATATATTTAAGACATATTATAACTTTGAGAGAAAGTAAACAAACCAGACTAAACCAGATCACGTTTTCGCGAACGAAGTTGAGAAAACACAAACTTGTTAGTTCTATGAAAGTGCATTTTGATGTTCCGATAATTAAAATACTCTGAACCGATGTAATTAAAAAAAAATTTAATTGCGAATACAATAGCGTTAGGTTTATATTTTTTTACAACAAAAATTCTTAACAAAATTTTTATTTACGTATAATACATTTGCACATTATATAAACTAGAATCCCTCGGATATTTTTCATCATCTCTTAACCATCTTCAAAGCATATAAGATCGTAGTTTTGCTTTCGCCAAGCTTTATATAGAATATCTCATTTCAGATTCAAAGCTTAAGTCTTCCGAATGTTAACAGCTTCCAAGAAATATGTGACACATGCATTAATTCCGTGCTATGTTGCACCAGAACGCGCATGAATTTCCAGCATAAAATATCCCAAATATATATTTGTCCAACAATGGATTATTTCCAAATGGAGGATTATTCCAAGAACGATTTATAATCATAACAACTATAATAACAGAATAAAATAAAATTTTTGATCACTGACTGATATTCTATTTAAAATAGTTTAGAAAATATTAATTTTTTAAAATAATAAGTAATAATGCTACTAATATTTAGCTTTTTCCATAAATGCTACATATCCGTGTCTGATATGTAATATTTGGAATTATACGTACATACAAGGATTTTAGCTTGATAAAAAGAAGCTTACAGGATTCGCATGCGTGAATTATTTTGTTAAAAGATCCCCCTTCTCTACATTCGTCCCTGCTCTTTAGACCGAATCGTTTAGCGCGGAATGTCGCGTTTCTCAATAGTAGTTTTTGCTCACCCTGCCTGTTCTTCTTCCACATCGTACTGTATAAACGATATTTCGTCACGGGCCGAGGAGAATTCACGTCAGCATTTCTGCCCCAGAGTACGATGAGCACGAGACCGTGGCGGAAAAGGGAGAGTCGGGAGACTTTATCCTTAATAGACAAACGAAATGCGGTAAATGCTTCGAGCAAACATCTTCGTGAACCCCATGCGATCATGTTATATATCTTTCTCGAAACATCCATATAAACTTTCGCGATGGGATCGGTGATTGATGCTGAGAGAGTCACGCGTTGACGGCCTGTCGTGTCGGACAATATCACGGACCTTTTCTACTTGCTGTTTCATTAAATGCCCTCATGTATGTGTGCTTTGCAAATGTATAACTTGGTATAAACTTGGAAAAAAATTTATAATATAAACATTGTTGATATAATACAAGAAAAATATTTTCTATAAAAGAGTATATATATTTGATATACAGGGTGTCCCAGACCACCCGTACACCCGATTTAAAAGCTAGGGATGCGATTCTATCAAAAAATGTTGTAGACAAAAGTTGTATGGTTTTAAGGGGGACATAAGATGGTGTCATTAATTTGACCTTGAATAGTTACTTGAAGGTCACGTGAAGGTCACCTTCAATTTTTTAAATGGAAACCCCTATTTTTCATTAGATATTCTTTTAGCTTATCTCGGGACCTTTCCAAAACACTATAATAAAGTTACGTTTTATTGAG
>VBVR01001892.1:0-26524 GCA_011638315.1 Tetramorium parvispinum
GTGTGATTTCGCGTCGATACGATTACAGTCGCGGACCAAACTCTCGATCGACAGATATTTAATCGTTGGATAATTAATCCCTTAGTTGATCGATGATTTCCTACACGGGGCGAAGCACCGTCGACTAGTCGAAGCTACCTCCGCCCCCTCGACAAACATTTGTTCTTCTTGATTGATACGCGATAATACACTTTCATTCGCGAGGGACAAATATTGAATCCCGTCGAAGAAACGTGGAAACGATGTGTTTGCTCACCTCATGTATGTGTCTCGCTGGATGATATTGTACATACATGTGTCTTATATTTGCACAATCGTCTACAATTTCATTGCTCATCCGCGATCGAGTTATATTTACATCCGGACAATCTTAAAAATTTCCAACTCCGCTGAGAGTCGAAGAAAGGCGAAGGGATAAAAATCACTTGCTACGCCCGAATGCAGCGAACCGTTGCAAAAAAAAGAGAGGCACATCCGGCGTACTTTAATTACTCTTAATTGCGCTGAACAACTTGCAACAATGTTTGTGTTCCTAATTAAAATTAAATCGGGGCAAGTACACAGCAGTGAAAATCGTTTGACTCGGGTTCGACGGAATTTGAATTTCTTTCAATGAAAAAAAAAATAAATAAATAACGATGACCAGAAAAGATTCTCAGTCATTCTCACTCTTATTAATTATTACCTTAATTAATAATTATTAATTAGTACGAAATTATATGTACGAAATAATTCTCGTATATTTACGCACGTAAATATCGCGGTAACTTTGTCATATCTTACCTCGTTTCCTGTTGACACATATGGTGAACTAAGGGTAATATGTAACCTCGACGATACGCAGTGCCGCACAAGCGATTTTCTGAAACGACGGTATCACGGCCTCGGGAAAGCGGCGTTATATAGCCGTAAGATTATTCCGGTGTCGGGCAGATTCTTGTGGTCGTTCGATCGCGAGACTTCCGCCTTATAATTCGTTATACGAGCGTGGTAAAACGGCCATATCCTCCCACACCATCATCCCTGTCGCGACCGCCACAACCGCCGCAACCGCTACCGCCGTCGCCGTCGCCGTCGCCGTCGCCGCCGCAAATCCACGACGTCGTTAAAACGACCAGCCTTCAACGTCGCCTGAAAGTTCCCTCGGCGCGCGGCTCATCCTGAGGGATCATCATTTCCTCCCTTTATCGACCGCTGTACAAAAGGCAACTCGTTTTGCCCGATGGAAAACAGATAAAAAGATCCCTCTCCGTCCTCTCCTTTATATATATATATAGATATATAGATATACACGTCGGAGGGGACGAGAGGGGGAAGGGATGCCGCCTACGTACGAAGTGCTGAGAGAGTCTACCGAGGAAGAACTTGAAGGGGGTGAGAAAAAACTTCCGAAGGAAAGTTTTCAACGAGAAGGAGACTTCGTTGAACGGCACGGAGGAGCCAGGCGAGAGTGATTTCTTTGGTTCGCCGCTCGAACTTCGCATTTTTGCAGCAGTTCGCCGCGCGCACGGCGGCAGTCGAGATTCTCGCTTCGCGCGGTGTTCAAGTGCACGATTAATATTTTAATGCGGCTCCTCGCCTCACCGAGGCAGAAATTGCTACCCGCTTAAGGGAATTATCCGTGAAACGTTTACCTTATTTCGCTTACTTCGCTTCGCGCACGTTTTTTGCCCTCCCTTAAGTATCTTGACATTCAAACAAAGTCTTAAATTTCCACGGCCAGGCAACGTCTGATTAAAATCACGAGAAATGTTGTGAAAAACAAGACTTTTTTTAAACATTTATTTACATCTCCTCGGATTAAGCCCGTGTCCAAACGCTTGCTAATTCTCGATGTTGATTACTAGCCCCGTAGCTGCCGCTCTCGAAATAAGCTTCTGCTTTCAAATGAATTCTTTTTGTTTCGTTGCCAAGTTATAGTAATCCCACGTTCTCAAAAGCCGTTTCCTAAAGAGGTGCGAGATTGACTGCCGGTTCTCTCGCGGGACAACCTCTGGCGCGAGGGAGAAAGAGGAAGAAAGAGAGAGAGGCGCTTTAATTACGTTTGAGAACACAAGGGGCGGCCGACGCGACGCGACGCGAAAACGCGAAACGGGATTACGGTACGCGACGCTAACGGCGCTTAAACACACGAGAGGAATCTCCGCTCCGTGTGCTCACCCGCGCATCCAATATGCCGCCGGCAATTCTTGGCGTGGCACAATGCATGAATGTGAGAGCGCGCGCGAGACTCGTGAATGACCCGGGACGCTCTCGGCCTCTCTCGCTCCCTGCCTCTCGACACATGCACGCATATGCACGGTGCATTCCTCTCTCGCATGCACCACGCGCGAAGTGCACGCCAGGCACCGGACATAGACGTTGCCCGTGGCCCGTGTCGACACGTGGTGCCGGAGAGAAAGAGAGAGAGAGAGAGAGAGGCGTTAAGAGAGAAAGGGAAACGGGACGAGCGAGGAATTACCGTGGCTCGAAAAGGCTTTAATGAAAGTTGCCTGTTGCTTGCACAAATCGCCACGTCAACGGAGAAAATCTCTATCCCAACGTCCCGGCCTATCTCCCTCATCCTCTTTCTCGAGACGCACGCTCTTTCATGTGGTGACTGGTGCTAATGGTGCTGCGGGTTTATCTGCTCTTATTAGAGGTGAAGAGTTCACCGTAAAAAGGGCATATGATTAATGGTGGCATTCTGCGAGAAACAGGCATAAAAATTTAAATTCTGCATTGTTAAAAGAAGACGCTGCGCAAACGTGTACATAAATGAAATCTAAAAACATAATTCGTCGAGGATAGAGGGAAAAGGATTAGCACATTTCCTGTGATTAATGCCTCCGCGTATTGCGGATTTTTTATCTAGCGTAAGCTTCGCAATTATGAATATCCCGTCCATGAACTGGAACGTGCCATCAAGTGTTCTCGTCTCGAATTGCGACAAAAACTGAATAGCCAGCAAGCGTGTTTTTGCGATTCGAACAGCGTGCACGCACTATCAATCAAACACATATTAATTAAGAGATTGTGAAACAAGTCACAGGAAGCACGTGCAGCATGCGTGTGAAATATGATATTCAGTGACAATCTCGCGGTAATGGCAATTAAACGTCAAAATTATTCCGCTTTTTGACACAGCGTCAAAAAGTGATGCATAATTCAATGATTCGACGTTGCGCGATTGGTTCCACTTAGCCAAACGATTGCTAGCCGATTATAACGGTAATAGAATGCTCAATTTTTCAATGAGTCTATTACGCGACACTGTTTCACGCGAACTTTGTCAAAAGCTAAGCACTTTGTAAAATATTGTAATTTTCATCGATAAATAAACGCGACAATTATCCCCGTATAAGCCTTTTCTTTGTTTATATTAATATTTTTATATTTATTATTGTCGCCTCTCTTTTACACATGGCCTCGGTATTGTACTCGATAACCTAACGCATTAGAGTTTTATACACACAAAAGATCTACAAGAGATCGCGACATGTAAAAATCAAACGTAAAGCTGAATGTGTTCGTAAAGACGCGATACATTCGATCCGCTTTAAGAGCAACCAGGGACGCGTAAATCTCGTAATGCTTTGCGAATTCTTTCTTCAACGACGCTTGATGTTAAGCAATGGTACCATGGGGCAACTTCGGCGCGCGGCGGTACTTCCTACGTGACTATCGTTTAAGCCAGTTTCTCAGAGCGGGATATCCGTACTTCGAGTTCCCGACAGCACTAGCCGGGATTTAATGGACTTCCGGAAGTGGGTCATACTTCTAAATAATGCAGTAAACAGAAAGGTGGCTTTGTACGTACAACGAATCGTATCGATAAAAAAACATATACAGCCATAAATTTCACGTATCTCGCGTACAACACTGACCACACGTAACGGCGCACAAATGATAATTAATATCGACATTAATAGACAATTATGCTTGTAATAATCCTTCCCGTAAATCGAAATTGTGCTATCTCGCTCTGGAACAAAGACGAGTTTGCATATATTTCTCTCGTCTATAAAAAATATAACATTTCATTCAATTTCATTTACCTATATTTTTGCGGTTTATTTAATTTCGTCGGAAATTAACCAGATTGCGGAAAACACAACGTCAAATAGAGGTATCATTTAACATTATTTAACTTTCAAATCTGCCAATTTCATTCATATAATTAACTGAAACCATACCTCTCATCAGTATAATTCACACACGACCGTTTAACTGTTAATCGAGTTTACATGCACAGAATCTCAATTTCAAATTTGAACATATAAATAATAAAAGGATCAAATATCTAATTTGAATTTCTACATAATTTGTAACTGATAATCCTTGCAGATTAATCAAAACCAGTGTATCAAAAGATTTAAATTGTTGTGATAAAAAAAATTTTTGTTGTCACAAAAACGTCTAATAGAAAAATTATTTAACTAATATAAAAGATAATAACACAAGAAAAAAATAATTAAAATATTATACTTAGTGTGACTAATAGATAATTACAGATAATGTAATAATATATCCAGAATTATATTGTCACAGACAGGTTAATAAGATAATTAATTGTGCTGTTACATACGCTTTTAAAACATGTCCATGCAATTAATGTGAATGGCAAGATAATTGTTGCGACGACTTCTGTAATCTTCTGTAATCGAATTATCGGACTCGAGCGCCAGAGAGATTGAAATAACAATGTGATATTTTCTATATTATTACAGTAAAATTAAAGCAGAATTAAAATAACGATTTTTTTCAGGTATACTAAGGATAAAACAGTATGATTTTGGTATTAAAAAATAATAAAATAAATCGAACAAATAAATAAATATTAAGTAATTAAATATAGAAGGTTGGTACACCATGTTTTATTTTATATATCAATTGTTGATGACTCGTAAATACAGAAAGTACTTTCCTGTACTATAGAACTGTTATTTTTTTTATAAAATACTTCCTCAATTTGTAAAATAATACAATCGATAGATTTCTCTGAATTTTAATGATTAGCAAATAATAACACGTGCTTCCTCTACGCGGGAGTAATATTTGCAGATTATGAATTAAGTGTTGTATATTTTGTATGCAAAACGAAACAACACCGCATCGATGCTTGGTTCTGCATAGCAACGAAAAGTCCGAAGAAAGGGGACAAAAGCGACGTGCGAGCGTCTGGTGTACTTCGAAGAAAAAGGGAAAAAGGGGAAAATGAATAAAAATAAAACCGACGAGGTCGCATCCGAGCGCGGTCGAATATTTATCGATGTCGGTACATAGGAGGAGTAATATGGAAATCGCCGGATTTACCACTTATTCGGATACACATGCACACGTGTGTGCACGAGAAACGACACGGTCCCAATTTTGTTCCGCGTCGCGCTCGTCGGTCGACCATTGCTCACAAAATTCAGTAGACATGAAAATATAACACGATGCAGTACTTATTTAGGCGTGGATTCTAAAAGAGTTGAATGAAAAGGGGGAAAAAACTATTGATAATTATAGATATATATTCGTTGAAATTGGATGCTCGTAATATTAGAGAGAAAATATCAGACATTCTTCATTTCTATCATCATAATTTACTTTCCATCACTCTGGTGCTCTCCTTATTATATTTTCTAACATCGAGTACGCGAGAGAAGTCAGTGCCAGATGATGAGAAATTTCAGAGACTTTCGTTCTCCATTTATATAAATGCCTGTCCCTGTTTTGATGTCGCATATTCAGTCGCAAAGTACGTACAAGCAGGGTATAGTAATAATCCTATGTACATATATTTCGCTCTGTCACATCCCTTTATCTATAGCTCGAGCTTGCTGCATATGCGAGGGGCTAACGTTGAAATTTCGCGACGACATTCGGGATTTGATGGACTTGCGGGAAACACAAGCGGGGGTCGCGCCTCTCGATAATGCGGTAAACACAAAGGGGACAAGACCTGACGTCTGTCCCTGTATGTGCACGCGACGCGCCGCTTATGTGCATCTAACACATTCTTTAGCGGTGAGCGCGGCTATGCGCGGTCTCCCCCGCAGACACGTACCACCAACACAGGGGGCCGCTGATGGGTGGTGGTAGCGTCGACGGTGGCGGTCGGGGATGGCGCAACACAAACACGAGTGCAAACTTCGGGCTTCTGTATGCGTGCTGGGAACTCGCCGGACCTGAGAGCGAGCGAGAACGAGGGTGGTCGCAAACGGATAGATGAGGGAGACAGAGAGGATTCGCGAAGAGAGTGAGAAAGGGAGAAACCGAGAGAGGAAAGGAGAAAGAGAAGGATGAGAGCGAGACAGAGAAGGAGATTGAGAGAGAGAGAGAGAGAGAGGCGGTATATGTATATATGGCAGATACATAGCACGGCTTGCGGAGGGCACAAGTTAGTGTCTATATACGCGGGAGATCGATAGAGGACAGAATCCCGGGACATCCCCAGCGATCCTGTTCTCTTATTCTTGCAAGAAGCATCCTCGGGGTGGTCCACGACGGGGCCGTCGCCGTCGCCGGCGTCGCCGCTGCCGTTGCCGCCGCCGCCGCATGTCCTCGCTTTGCATTAATGTAGAGCAAAGGGGGATAAGGTCGAAAGGAGACCGAAGGCTCGAAGTGCATGGAAAGAGATCGGGGCTGAAGAAAGATGTACGCGCTCGCCGCGTCTCCCCGACGCACCGCATGCATTATCATCTTCCTCCGAATTACGCATCGCACCCCAACTTGTGTCCACAACTACGCGCGTGAGGTTGCCGCGATGCGGTAGTTCGGCTCCGCCAATTACCGCACATCACGCACGCGAGAAACTTGAACTACGGAAAGGATTGATATAATCCTGAGTACTCGGCGAATCTACAAATTACTTAGGGAATTCCCTGGGAATCTTGAGATCAACCCGCCGAACTTGAAGTCGCATCACCAGAGGTGTGATATTAAACTAGCCTGATGTTTGCTTGGGATCAGAAACATGTACCTTGGCACCGTTGATATTCCCATAGATAATCACAGATATTCACTTGATGCAGAAAGCCGTGTAACGCTCAAATTACTGTATTCTCATTAACATTGTAAATGTCTATATGAAAGCGTATATTGTATCTTGAAAATATATTAAATTGCCGATGTTCATAAATAATACTGTCGATAATAATAATATCGTCGGAAAGAAAAATATTGTAAAAAATTAATAAAATAATGAACAGATGTTGTAAATTGTCTTATTAATTTTCATATTACTTTTTCATAAATTTATATAAATTATACTTTAATTTATATAATGTACATATTTATAAAAATGTACAATATGTAAATAGAAAATTATAATATTTATAATTAAAAACCATTTTTTTAATATGGGAATATTTCTTTAATTTTTCTGCCCCTAATCATCTGGAAACAGAATTCTGTTTCGGAGGCACCATTATATTATTAATTACTCCGCCGTTTAGCCGTAAATAGCGCTTGATCAAATTGTCTTCCTCAGAGAGGCGAGTTATATCGTCCTGAATATGCCAAATGCACTCGACGCTGTAACGAAGTTGCTGCAACTTTATCAAAGTTCTGCTTAATTCTAAGCAGCGACGCGAGCAACAAAAAGCCGCGCGGGGAAACTCGGCGCGTAAGTCGGCGGTGAGTTTGCATCAAATCGTCGATTAAAATAAGTCCGAGAGGGAACGTTGCGCTATGTTGAGGAGACGCGTCTCGGATAGGCGACATTTTCGGATAACGTACGGAGAAATGCGTCGGGAAATCTTATATTGAATTACATGCGCCGCGATCGCGTTACATCGCCGTAATGCATCGCTCTTTCGCCAAATGCTGAACACCGTAATTACCAAAGAGCACGGAGATGAGGGAGGGGGTGTCCCGCATTCCGGCGCGTCCCGAGCGACGTCGATACCGTCGGATAAAGTGCGTGTACACCACCTGCCGAAGTTATATTACATTAGTGCGCCCTTAAAACGACAATCCGTCCCCTCTACCCGTATAACCCTCCTCCCCTGCTCCCCTCGCCGATCTACCGTCTTCGAGCCGACTGCTAACGAAGATGTAATTATCGGAAAGAGCGACACACGCCGACACGTATCAGCCCCGGCGCGTCACGCTTAGCGGCATTCGTCTCGCGTCTTCGGGGAGTTCTCAGGTAACGACGTTACACGGAGATCGAGCTGCAGGAGAGCGAGATGCGCAGCGGATACCGGGGTTGAACGCTCGAGAGCGGGGCACGATAGTGGTTTGGCGCTTGCCTTCTCGCATTCGCTCTTCTCCCGACGAAAGGATCATATTATCCGAACGCGCGTTGCTCGGGAGGATGAGATCTCACTGTCTACCCTACCCGCATCGACATGCAGGTTCTCGGCGCCGTCGGTGTTCGCGGCTAATAATCGTAGAGCATCCCGTTGTGTGTTCGCGTCTTGTACATATATGAGAGATTCGAAAACCATCATCGAATTCAATTTCGTACTCACAATGTTAACCCCCCCCCTCGCCTAAGAATTTTCTTCGTAATCTGAGGATGATTAGCAGCATGCTCGCTGATGTTATACTCGCGCCATATACTTGCACTGTGTTCTTTTTCGAAAAAAAGGACTTAATGTACTGTAAATTTGTTATTATACAGAATCACTAATTTCAACTCTAGACTAAGAAGTCTACAGGAGTAAGGATTATAATTCATATTGAATTAGATTATGTTGAAAATGTTAAGAAATATATGTACAAAATATTTGTTATTATTTCTTTTACTTTCAATTAAAACTAGTATTATATCTTTCTTTAATTAATAATACTTGTATCTGAAATTAAAATTACAATAGTTGATAAAGATTTATTTTTAAATTATATGTTAGTATCTTTTAATTAATGTAAACTATAAGTTCTTTAATCAGTTCAAATTTTTTTTCAAAAATTTCGAGTATCCGTAGTTTACGAATTTATCGAGTAATTGACGTACGTTTTGTGTTACTTTTCACACGTGTCGCGGCAATAACGATATTTGACCTTATTGAGACACTCATAACAGGCGATTGAACCGGAGACGTATTGCACGGAACATTGATAAGTCAGTTCCTGACATATCTGCACGATGTAGGAAGTAAAACACGCTGAGCCGTCAAAACCATTGAAGAAAAAGAAAAAGGACGTGAGTCTGTGCGAACTACGAGTTCGCGCGATAAAGACGTTACGACCTATGAAAAAAAAAGGAAGAAAAATCGGCGGTAAAACTTTCGCAGCATCTCAGTATTTTCAGCAGTGATCCAAATTGGCGGGATCGACGAAGTATGATGAAGTGGTGCTTTCACCACGCGGTAGCAACGCGGTACGCCCTGTCCGAATCGTAATTTCGTCCAACAGCAGAGAAACGACCGCTATTAATCTAAAAACGCATCGTTTCGCGTCATCGCGTCCTTTTTGATTCATCGCGCCCAGGATGAGTAATGTAATACGGTACGCGTTTGCATTGCAAGTCTTATCCTCGTATCCTCGATATCCTCATTCAGAAATGTGACAATTTCGCATTGTGACTTTTGTTTATTAAAGATGTCTTATTAAAGTAATGTCTCTCGTAATTAATTGAGGCAATAAATTATACTTAATTAGAATTTTTTTACATCATGCACTTCTATTTTCATTATATGTATATTGGTTAAATCAGTATCGTTAAAAACGTCTCTCTTTATCATCTCCTGGAAATATGTGGTCACGTTAAAGCAATACAACTCGTTGCTACTTGCAGTATCTCATGTAATGTTGCTACGGAAGCCGGAATCGTTGCATCGCTATGCGCAGCGCGACGCTATTTTACGCTATTCCTCACAGAAGTGCCTTTTGCAAAAATCGATCTAACCGTATCGGCGACGCTACGTGCGAGAGTTGGGAAGACACGATCGGCGTTCAACAGCGAGCAACAGAGAAAAGGGTGTATCAGTAACGTCATTGCTCCACGAAATTCCAAGGAATTCGATGGTGACTTCATGCATTTTTATGCCCTCCAATCGGTGTAATTATCTCCCCTTGGCTCCCCCCTCTCTCTCTCTTTCTGTATCACATCCATCGAGTTCGGCCGCATCGCGGAGCGTTCAAGCGTAACGACGATCCGAGCGACGAGACGAAATGGAAATTCACGGCTTTCAAATCCCTCGTGCGCATCGACACGATGTCGGAGTGATTTTCCTTCGGGTCCTCTCTCTTGGTCCCTTTCCCTATAAACTATAATCCCTTAACGCCAGAGCCGCGGATGGAACGTTTCCGTACCGCACCGAAATTTACATCTACGTCGAACGCGTGTTTTCGATTGCAGCACCGACTTATATGTACCTTCGCATCGAAAGATTTTTCCCTATATAAATATGAGATGGAAAAAGCGTATATTTCAATATGGCAGAATATTTCGCCTCTATCACTAACTCTTTAAGCTCATCTAAAATTTTTATTCCTCATATTTTTAAAATATTTCCATATTTTAATTTACATTATTTATTAAATATTATTTATTACAGATATATTGAAATCTAAAAATACCTTAATATGAAATTTATATGAATTTTATATTTTTAATTTTTTATTTTTATAAATATTATATTTCTCACTGGTTTTTCATTTTTAAAGTTTCTTTTTTTGAGGGATCCATTAACGAATCGCGGACCTATAGAGGACTTGATCATTTCAATACTCGGAAGGACAAGCATCTCTCAAGTAGATTTCGTAGATCGATATGACCGTTCGTGCGTGCCTTTCGATCGAAACGTCCATCGAAGAAAAGAACACCCTCCGTTGAGGATAGTCTACGTGGTCGGAATGTTAATACATTCCCTGTAAGCGAGAACCCTGAATAATTTCGTAAATAGCTGCGATTCACGTGTCTCCGCCGCCCCTCGACAGCCTTCCTTCCTTCCTTAATTTCTGATCCGGGCCCGGCGTGCCGAGTCTTACCACCGAGCGGCGGTAGCCGCTTGTTTTAACTTTGTTTTAACTTTAAATGGACTTTCATGGCCGACGCGGAGAGATATTAGTTGCCGCTGTAATTTTGTTTCGCCGCGCACGGTTGCCTTTGCGCGTTTCCGCGCCGCGCTCGCGTCCCGCGTTTCCACCGCTATAGCGATTTATAATAGACTTATATTTAGGTCAATCGCGAGCTAATGGTGGCGGTAAATGCAATGCAATTGTAGAATGGAAAATTAACTCTCCGCTGATAATGTCGGTTTGTGGAATCGCGGCGATATTTTATTCATCCGTTTCTGTTATTATTGAACGTCATTTCAAACCACTTAGCTGCACATAGTTGCAAATTGAGGTTATTACTCTCTCTTCATTCGAATAAATAGCATTACATCTCAATATCTTCTGCATGAAGAAAACATAAATAATAAGTTCATGATGTAGCGTACCAGCATTTAAAATCTAATAAATTAACTGAGCTTAATAAATTTATTGTATAGTCTAATAGATTATATATTATGTGCGTTCTGCCGATCAATTAATTTTATCAATCCTTTTAGATCTATTCTTCACAATTATTTTTGAATTTGTTGTATTAGATTGTATTAAATTTTATTGAATATTTCTTGCCATTTACAAATGTAATTTACAAATGTAAAATTCCAAACATTTTTGCAATTAATATTATACATATGTAAACATTTTTATTCTTTGTAAAGGCTTCTATGTTGAATAAATCGTACAATTTATAAATGGTACAAAATTCGTATTTATTATACATAATTCGCGAAATTGTGTTGCATTTCTCTCATAGAATTGTGCACTTACAATCTAATTTTCAAAATTTAAAGATTAATTGAACATTATAACATCACATTATCCAAGTCGCAAAACTCTAACAGTATCTAAATAAATAATAATAGGTATTTGATTAATTAATAATAGTAGTATTAAGTAAGTTTATTAGTTAAAAATGTATTCAACGTTTTCACGTCTTCAGAGGAACGTTAGAGCTGGTGAAAATCAGAAATGGTGGTCCAAAGCGGAGCTTTTTAATCAAGAAACCGCTATCGTGCTTTAGCATTTTTCACTTTGCAAAACTCAACGAAAGCTAAAAAAGTTACCCACTGTCGTATCGAGAAACATCTTTTCCGCGCTCTCTCTCTCTCTCCTCTCTCGCGGTACCAGAATACAGGTATCCAGACGTTTCAGCGATTGAGGAGAAACTCGCGTGCAGAGTAGCTGCCGCATTGAATGGTGCGCGGCGGCGTCGCTTTGACAGAGCAGCCAACGGGGAACTTTCTACTAGATATCCGGAGATATCACGAATTGCATCCGAGCCGGAACCGCCCGACCACCTTCTCATCGTTGTCGCTCGTCGTCGCTCGTCGTCGTCGCCGCTGGCATAGCTGTCCGCGAACGTCGTCTCAAATACCTCCGTACGTATTCGTTCGACATGGTCCGGGTCGTGACGTTTCAAACTTATCCTTGCAAAGTGATTACAGGAGAGAGTCCGGTCGGTCTCCGGCCACCGGGACGGCGGCAAGACGGCGGACGGCGGACGGCGACAACGATGACGAGGACGAGGACGACGAGGCGGGTAGAGGCGACGGCAACGGCGACACGCTCGTTTGTGCCGTTCACGGTGCTTGCACCGCTTCGCTATAGCGACGCGGGGCGACGCTGAGGCGTTAATTCCCGCGCTGCTTCGCTTTCGCGCAGCTGAATTTCATAGATTGTGTGCCGGGCGGGCCGGCGATTGCCGAGCGACACACAATAAAGCCGCGCGCGGCAATTACGGCGTCGGAACTTTCACGGTAAAGCGAGCCCGCTTATTGAGAGGCTAACGTAGTTAGCTTCATTCGCGGACGGCCGTTAAGGTATGATAACGACGTTATTACTTTGTCGCGAGAGGAGAGAGCGAGACGTTGGGAAGGGGGAAGAAAACTATCGCGATTCCTCCGTGCGGCACGTCGTTGGGCAGATTTCTTAATTAATTAACGTAATTAAAGTATTCAATTATTACGAGAGACAATTATCGCGTTTCCCGCGAGAGGTAAGGGAAGGGAGGACAGGGGGGGAGAGGGGGAGCGAGCGTGACAAGCTAAAACCCCCGGAGGACCCATAACTTCGCCGTACGCGCCCGTATCCAAAGCCCGCTCGGAGATTCTACCGCGAGGATAGAGCCCTTTTATCTACGAGAGTTATGAGCGCCGATAATTTTACGACCCCGTTGTAAAACAGCGCGTAAATACGCGGTACCCGCTAGCGATGAAAAAGAAATGACAACGGGCGAACCGGAGGGGGAAACAAAAGGAAAGAGAAGAGAGGACGTGGGCGCATCCCTATTCGCGCGGAGACGCATCGTTACATTGGACGTGACACATTAATACATCGATTCCGGCGTGATTTCGACGGACGGAGGAAAGAGAGGAGAACCAAAATCGATCGAATTTCCTTATTCTCCCGAATGCGAAACGATAAACGAGAAACAGCCGACGAAATGCAGGCCGCGAAATCCCCCGGTAGACCGACACGGCTGAGTGATATCATCCGCATATTCAAATCAGACCAGCGATTTCTACCTCGAGAGAAGTCGCCCAGTCTTTTTTCCCCATCCAGCGCGAAAGCTCTTCCCGTCATCGTCATGTTATAATCGTAAATCCCCTCGTCGGTAGTCGGCAGGAACAACTAATAAAACGCATTAGATGATCCGATTTAAATATACGCTTTTAAATAGTGTAATTTCCCCGTCGAGAAGAGGAAATGCAAATAATTTATATAAATATACCAATTTCTATCGGAATCGATAATCTCGATGATTTAATCTAGTTCGGATCGCGCATTCGAATCGCTCCCCTTCAATCCGAACGAGATTCCGTGGGACTGGATGGAACTCTATCGCGAGACGAATAGTTCGGGTTTGTTGGAACTCGGTCTAGAAGGGTTCCGCTCGCCCGCCGCGGACGATGTGCGTCGACGGGTGGAAATACGCGGACATGACCCCAGGGCAAAGTCGCCGCATATTAATCCCGTACAAGCGGTACCGCGAGTATTTTTCTCCTTCTCTCCCCGTTTATCTCTCCCTTTTCGCCGCCGAACCGCGAAACGCGCGGGCGCGCGCGTTATTTTTTTTATTTTAAAAATGAATGCGCCCGGAGGAGAGGGTTACTCCGCGAGAGCGGGCGACGGAGCTGCGAGTGGGGGAGACACTCTCTTGATTAAAACCATCGATCTCTCACCGGGATTACGGATGCATTTAGAAATCAACACGCGCGGTCGCGCGCGCGCGCGAGCGCGTACGCTCGAACGCACCTTTCCCGAGCTTGGGACGCGTGCGTTTCCCGGATGATCGTCTCGCTCGTTTGTCCGATACTTGACGCTCATGTGTTTGCGTTATTGCCACCCGTAAAAATTTCCCGACTTTTTAACAGCCGAAGAAAGCGCTAGAGTCCAACGCTTTAAACTAAAATTCTTGAAATTTCTGTTATACCTTACATTCGCTTTGTATCATTATCTATTCAGGAGTTTACTTGCTGTTCAATTTTATTCAGTTATTATAAAATGAAAAAAAACCTATCACTTTATTTTTCATAAAAAGTAATCGGTAATAAACCGGTTGTTAAAAACTTTTGCTGGAAAAGAAAGAGAAAGTCTCCGAACTTTTCATACTGGAAAAATTAATAATAGAATACTAAAAGAGTTCTGGTATATGAAATTTACGTAATTGCTTTATAACGTTACCACAAAATACGCTACGACTTTTTGCTAAAAAAAAAAGCGGATTAACAATATTATCGCAAAGTAATAAAGTAGTAATTTAAAAATTAAATTTAACAATCCTGTGCCAATATATATATCCACGAAATAAAATATATGAAGAATATATAGATAAAATAATATCAATATTAATGTGTATATATAGGTTTCTATCAATATTCACAACTTTTAATGGGTTAAAACCTATTTGTGTCTCGATGTAACACGACAGTAACCATCAGTAATTATAAATATTCCAAAGGAAATTTGATTTTGTCATTTCTGTATTTCGACGAAAATCTGTCTGTAGTCCGTTTATCAACAAACCGATATAATTAAATTAATGGCAGAAATATCCAATTTTGCGACAGTTAATATCTCTCTTGAGGGTGTTCGAAAAGATTGGATTTGCAAATAATAATGAAATTATTTGATTAGCTACAAAATAAATTTTTGTCATCTGTTCGCGCATCAGTAAAGTACAATTTGTCAAGATCCCGTATTTTTTCAAACAATTACAATAAGAAGAAATCTATCTCGATTGAATGTGACAAAAACATATCTCGGTGACTTTGCGAAAGAAAAATGATTCGCCGTGGAAAATACGATGTATGCATCATCGCTCGATGACGTGAGGAACACGGCATCGCGCCGAGACGATTAATATTCCGTTCAGATCTCTCTACCCCTGCGTTCTCTTAAAACCACAAAATCCTCGTCTCTGCTGTTACTAAGGTAACCGTATACCATCGCGAAATCACTCGTAAAACCATCGCGGACGGGTGCGAAAATGTCCCCGGTCGCTTTACGGTCTCCCGGAAATCGCCTTGCGGCACGGTGAGCTCTCACCCGGTCGAATTGTCTTTTTATCGCGGCGGCTTATTCGCGCCGCTAAATTTCGGAACGGCACCCGGTACATTTAACGTCGTTCGTCGCGCACCACCGATTCACGTCGATGCACATGTCGTCGCCGCGGCACACGATACAGGCACCGACGTATCGACTTGCATTACACACGGCACACATATTCGCCTACATAAATGCACACGTTCGCGCAACATCAGCTCGGATGCGAGTACATGATCGAGCGCACATCATTCGTACGTTATACGCATTTGCACGCGCACATCCACTGTGTACATTGAAAATTCTGGGATAAAGCGCGAGCACGCGTTAAGAGTAGGTAGAAAAGGAAATTATCTATCTTAAAGCGGAATTCAAGCTAAGTAAACGGATAAATGCGAATGAACAATTCGCTTCAATGGATGCAAACAATGCTGGGTATATTGGCGGAGTTTCCAATTGAATTGAAAATTATTGTTCATTACCGTTTGTTCGCGATCGCTCGGCTGATCTGATATTGGATCGCCTGATCTGATTAAAAAACATCTTTCTTAATTAAAGAAAGGAAATAATCCGTGCATTCTGGTATTGTCAATAATTAAAAGTGCAATTGAAATCGTATGGAGAAAAGAGACGCAAGTCCAATGTAAACGTGGCGAATTAACTTTTATCTTAAGATTTCCGGACTGGAGAGATAGAACTGTGGCTGTGAACGTCTGTACGTGTACGCGACGTGTGCGGTAGCGAAGATAAGCTGGCGAAAATACGCGAAGTCACGTATTTTATGAAATATATACTACGGGAAGGTACATGCCTATGTACATATATATATATATATATATACACACACACACACATATATATATGTATATATGTATGTTACATATCCATACATTCTGGAAACGCGCAACTGTATGCGTGTGTAGAATTTTGGCGGCATTAGTAGGTTGCGAAAAGGTAAACGCATTTTCCGGATGGACTCGCGCGGGGAACGGCGCGTGCACAATCCTTCCTTTCCTCCGCACAGGGATTCCGCGAGCGACAGATCAGACTTGCGCGCCTGTGTACGTGTGCGTGTGTATGTGTATGTACACAAGAGTTCGTATGCAATTTAAACATGCGCTGAAGACGCCGAGCGTGGAAACTGTTTGCGGATAAAAATTAAAAGTACTATCACTTGTTACAAAGAAGAAAGAATGTTAAAAATTAACTAAATAACTTTTCTCTCTGGAAGGGAGAAAACTCTTGGTAAAAAAAAATTCTAAATAAAACTTCTCTCTCTACGAGATATTCTAGAGAATAGCTTCTAAAATATCTTCCGTAGAAGTTTCGTAATTAATTTGCGAGGGAACATATCTCCTAATTGATTTATAAAGGATTCGCTCACTGCTATTAAATATAAACTGTCGATATCTTTAATATCCAAGTACATATCGATGCCGAGGTGTCAAAGTATCATCAGAAAATCATCGCTTGCACTTTCACAGTATCGGCGGTCATATCTATCGGCGAACTGGCTGGAAAGTCGACGGCGAACGGACGTGACGAAATCCGATATTAAACGCAGTAGATAAATCACTCTCAGATTTATGCGAAGGGCCTGGGAAAATATTTTCGGACTGTGCTATACGCGAGCGAGCACTTCCGCGTTTTATTTTCCAAACGTGATCGAGCAGACGTTGTTATTGAGTCCAGTGGACGTACTCGAGCAACGAGCGCGATATCGCCCGCGTTTCATGTAGTATCGAAATTAATTCGCTGCGCCGCGCCGTGATAACGAATATTTTCTTCGTGCCACAGATATCAAGCGTGATATAACGCGCATTTTCGCGATTTTGATAATATACCGCACTTTAGTAGACTTGACAGAATCGCGCGGTAAGAAGAGAAGGACGCGTAAAGATGAGATATTAACGAGCCGTGGGAGAAGCAAAACAAAAGGAAAGTTGGAAGCACCACCAAAAGACAAACCTTCCTTACTGTTTTCAATTTTCATTAGGAATATAATAATACGTTTCGGACTTAATTAGCGTTTATAAAGTAGGTTAAAGCATTTTACTGCTGCAAGCTTTTTGCAGTTACGGATCGCAAAAGTCCGCCGGGATATTATGCTCCTTAAACAAAGTTACAAAAGAAGACATCTAACTGCCATCGTTTTACATCGTGCTCGGCTTTATAATGAAGTTTGCAAGCAACCTCCGACCTTTCAGTTATACATGCTGCTTTATCACTATTCGAACATTTCTGAAGACTATTATTTTCTAAGTTCTCTCAATGCAGTAGCAGCAGCAACTTGATATAATTCCGATCTGGATATAATACGGTACTCGATATATTACTGTCACGATAATAGTATTAGATCGCAAAATATAGATATATATATATATATATGTATGTGTGTGTGTGTGTACACACTCACATACAC
Source organism: Tetramorium parvispinum (assembly GCA_011638315.1). NCBI lineage: Eukaryota > Metazoa > Arthropoda > Insecta > Hymenoptera > Formicidae > Tetramorium > Tetramorium parvispinum. The sequence goes on from VBVR01001892.1 coordinate 17,942, forward strand.
ATATACTTTACTCAATGGTAGAATTGTGTATTACCTCCAATATACTTGAAAACTCGTAACAATAAAATAAATTCTAAAAAGTGTCTCAATTGTCCACATTTTGTCATTTATCCCTTCTATATCTTCCCTTTAAAGCAATTTCATTCTTACACTTCTTACAAATTTTGATTAAATTATTCTTTCTTTTTTTCTGTATGTTATTACATTATTTTATTAATCTGTTCTACGCATTCTTCTAATATATGTAGTTAAAGAAAAAGAGAAAGCGATATTATTTATAAGATTTTCAAATATTTGAGAGAAACCCTTCAAGTCATAATGTCTGATTTTCATTATGTGATTATTATTATTGTTATTGTTAACACAGTCGTTCAATATGTTTGCTAATATGCATGCAAGAGAGGCCTTTGAAATATAACTTTTGACTTTGTGTTAATTGCTTCGATATATTACGGGCGGTAAAATCAAAATATAGTTTAATTTAACTGTAATCAAAATCGGTTACATCCATAATGTGTTTGCAGCTTTGCTGACTGTACACGTATGTCATTTTATTATTAATTGTAAAATCATTTAATTAGCTGGTTTATGGACACAATGGACTCTAAACTTGAGCTTCCAATTGATTTGGTTTTTCTTTATTACCAATCGCGAAAATAAATTCTGAATATTTTTAATAAAATGCACAGAATGTGTTTAAAGCGTCCGTTAAAACTATTGACGGTCAGTGGAACAACTACGATAATACCTATAACCGTATTTGTTCATGATTAATGCATGCTAGCGAGAATTTATTCGTTGACCGTAGTAATTGAATCAGAGTAGAAACAAAAGAGCGTTTAAAAGAATATAAAGCAAAAGTACATCCTCCATTCCGTGTAAATAATTCTTTGTTTTCATTATGTTTGCGAAGGGCATTATTGATTTTTAATCACTGTAACTAATTCAGAGAAACTAATTAGACTTTAAATTGACCAATGTTTACAATTAGTAAGAGTAATAAATAAACGTATATGCGTGGTGCCTGAAACACATAATTATCGATAATTTTTTATGAAAAATATAACACCATTAAATAGCTTCGTATATTCCGCATTGGCAATATCATATAACAATATACCCGCGCTTAGCCTTACACTATTTCACTAACTCTATTGGATTTCAACGAAAGTTCCTCTGCGAAGCATGAGGGCTCGATTACACAAGTCTCTGCGCTGGAAATGGACAATCAACTTTACTAATACACACTCGTTTGAATACACGTGTCACGCGCAATCCTAGACCGTGAATCAAAATGAAAAAAGACTCGGTACATTTGTGGAAAATTCCTTTAGCAATAATGTTCGAGAGCTCTTCAACAGTGAATTTGTAAATGCATATTGTATGCTATCGCTACCGCAACAAATATCATTAATCTAACCATAATGTATATTGTATCATAATAAAGGTTATATGCATAAATAAGTGCTATTTTATATCACATGTCATACTGTATATTATAATATATTATGTCATATATACGAGTTGTATGTTATATTGATTGTTTTATTGTTTATTTCGCAATAGTAAATATCTTTGTCCGATCATATATTTATGTAACATGCCCCACAATTTCTTTACTCATAAAGAACGAAATGCTTTACTTTCGAGAAATAAGCATATGCTCCAATATCTTCATTCGTATTTCTCGAGGCATTTCCTTCGATGAATAAAGGCACAGGCACTTGCTGCAGTTTATTCATACGATCCAATATCTTCATTCACGTTCGAAGCATTTCCTCGATAAATAAAAGAAAAGCAAGAACTTCGCTCTCCTTTATTCGCGTTATCCATTAACGTATTGGCAATTTGCAAAACATCCGCGCAAAGGCAGATAATTACATGCCGTGTTTCAATAGTTGAAAAGCAAAAGAGAATAAACGGGAATTTATTAATCTTAATAACATGCTTATATTGTTCCAATCGATAAACAAGTTATGCAAAATATAAAACAAGTTGTACAAGTTGCAGAATAAGACAAATTCAGTCAAAAGCTCTTAAATAAAACAATAAAAAATTATATTTTCGAAACCTGCTTAAATAAAGAGAGGATTGTTACGTCGACAATTTCGTTCTAACTAACAAATATGAATGGAATTTACTCGTATCTTATTAATTTCCATTGAAAGCTTGCTTGTCCCATAATTCTTAAGTTTGGCAGGCTTCTAGCTGAAAAATTTCTCGTTAGACTTAAATCTCACCGCGCTTGTCAAGAGCAGAGTGAATCGTCGTTGCATAACGACGCAACCCGCATCGTTCGTGCTTCCGGGTTACACGCGGGGCTTCCAAAGCGTCGTTTCCAAAGTAACGAGCCATTACTCTCGGTCAGATTGAGGCTGAGGTTGCAGTATGTTTTTTCGATAATTACCAGCGCCATGTAGCCTTCCCGTCCTGCCCCCGTCTTCTGCGAGAACGAGAACGTCCACCACTAATATTAAATCAGTCGGCGAAAAAGTTGGCCGTTACTCCTGATATCGAGCGTCCAATTATCGTCGACGTTAAATCAGTTCGAAGCATTGTTTCCGCCCGCGGAGAGGGCCCCTATTAAAAGTTAATGCATTTGTCACACGACCCGCGCCACTACACAGACGCACATGTACAGACGCACTCGCGCGCACGGCGCCCCGCTGGTTGTTAGGTTTTTAATGGATTTATGATTGAGGAGCGCGACCTAAAAAATTCTCAACCTCCACCGGACGAGGGAAACGAGCATCGCAAATGAATACGGTTAATCTCGTTGCGTCCCTTCATCACGAAACAACCGCCGCATGGGGAGGAGATGCAAAAGAGAGAGAAAACGAGAAAGAGAGAAAGAGAGCGAGGAGGGAGGGGAAGAAAGAGGGAGAGACGCTGGGCTTGCACTTCATCAGCTCGCCTTTCTTTTAATAAGCACATCGAGCTTTGCGGTGAACCCATTCTCTCTCCCTCACTCTCTCTATCTCTCTCTCTCATTTCTTATTTTCCTTTTTTTTCCCACGTCAAAACGTGCTTCTAACCTTTCTACATTTATCACCGCCCACTGCAGCTTAAGCGGCAATTTTGTAGCGCGCTATGCATGTGCTTGCTTCAGCCGCCCCCGGGCAATCCCCTTAATGTGTACTTTTTCTCACTGTCATAATTGAGGAGCAGCCCGAGAAGGAGGCCGCGGCACTATCCCCGGGAATGTTCTTCTCTCATAAATTCCGGCCTTACGCCTCGCAAGTGCGGGCCTTTGTACCTCGGCGCTCCTCGTGTTACGAGATATTAGAAAAAATTTTCGCGATTTTTCATGCGCCCCGACGCCTTGTACTACACCAACGAGGAGCACCCTGCCATCCCGGGCTTCCGACTAATCCCTAAGCATAATTTCATCATTGAAGAGGATCTATTTCAATTGCCTTGGTTTTGCCTACATTTGCCTACATCAGGAACGGGAGTGTTGTTAAGTGAAATTGAGTGTTTAAAAGGATTCTTAAAAGTTGAATACTAGATTTTTAATACATTCAGATTTAATCAAATCATACATCAAATTATTAATATCTTGAGGTATTAAAAATGTGTAATGAATTAAAATAATGAATAACATACTGAATAAGGAATTTAACATTAAAATATTAAGTATAATTTTACGAATTAAATTAAATTATATTTTACAATGTAACAAGATCATCGTAATCGAGTAAAATATTGTTTATGTCAATTACATTATTAATTATCTTGTATAAAAATTGTTAAATAAGACAAGAAAAACGTAAATAATTGTAGAAAATGATTCATTATTGGCGATATTTATTAAATTTTTTCTTCAAACTTTTATCTATCCAAAGTGTACCTATCCAAAGGGTTTAAAAGAAAGGACTAATTTGCAAGATACATAATTTAAGATAAGGAAAAATAATTATTTTACCGCGACGGTCAATTAACTTTGCGCGGATTGTCCAGAAAATACGTTCATGTCCCTGAAGAAATATGCAGGTCCATCTCATATCTCAAAAATAACATTTATTCTCTTTTCTAAAGAATTTAGACTGAAAACAATCTCTCAACGGGCGGTGGCTGTCATGAATTAAAAGTAAGTATCTCGCGATATCTTGGCAGCTTCTTAAAGCAACTTTTAATAAGCTGGGCGAGTAGCTAATTATATTATCTTTACCTTTAGCTTGGCTCCTATTTGGCATATCTTCATAGCGGCGTTTAATTCCCGCTAAACAAATTTCCGATTCGACGGACTTGCAGTAAAATTTTCATTACGATGAAAGATAGAACAAAAGTTCGCGATATGCAAGCTACTTTGCCTTACGCTTCAAGATGGCATATTTTAAAGTTTATTACGGATATAACATTACGCGATTATGTCATGCCCTTTTAAAAGGGCAGTTTTTTTTTCTACGATACGATTCATCCCTTCCTACTTTTAAATATCTTTTAGAGATATATTTCAGAATTTTAAATAAAAAATATTATATAAATTCCAATAATCAGATTAATATACATCTATATTTGACACTTAAATTACTTTTTCGATTAATGTTACGAGTGATTATTAATCACGATTATTGAAATAACACACACATTTCTCCTGGTTTTCCATCCTAAACTTATTTTTCTTTAATTATAGAATGTATGAAAAAATGAATTTTAGTTTTCGCTATCTTGTTTCATCTAGATTAAAACGTTAAATACATTCATTTAATTTTTGTTCTTTTAATCCTTAAATTGAATTAAGTTGTAGCTTATTTCCACCTTTTCTTAAATGCTTATCGAACACTGTCATTCGAAAAACATGTGTACATACAAGTGTAAATGATGTATGCAAATGTATGTGAGTGTCCACAGTGTATTGAGCTCGGGTTCGTGGGTTCGCTAAACCCAAATGACTGTGATCAGTCATCCCTGCGGGAACTCTAGATACATCAATCGCGATAAAGTCGTCATGTTATCTCTCGATATGAAATCCGAATACTAACGACGGCTCGTTCGTCAACAATTAGCGAAAAAGCGAACATATCGCATCCGATTCGATCCTCTGGCGCATCATCGTCGTCCTCGTCAACGTCGTGCTTTTTCCTCATTCCCTCGTCTTTGACATAGCGATCGGCACTTCAGTCCCGGGCACTCTTTTTCCCGCTCGTCAGCCGGTCGAGCACCAAAAAGGAGGACGTTTTGACCGAGGCGCTTTATCGAGGGGCGAGCTGCCCGATCGACAATATCTCGACAATTCACCCTCGAGCGAAACGCTGCCGATTCCGTCCGTTCACCATCACGTCCCGCTGCCGCTGCAACCTCTCGTTCTCTCGTCCTTTCGCACTTCTCTTTCTTTCTCCCGTTTCTCATATTTTCCTCATTTTATTTCTCCCCGAAAGGAGAGCCGGCAGCCTGTGGCTACCGTGCATTCGCGCCTCCCACTTTTCCGGCGCGGCGGTCCGCATGTATCAAAGGTACATAATAAATTGAATATTATATCCAGCGGTGCGAACGATAAAATGAGAGAGAAAGAGAGATAAGGAGAGACAAGAGAGATAGATAGAGAGAGAGAGAGAGAGAGAAAGGGAGAGAGGTGGAAGGGAGAAAAGGAAAGGATAGAGAGCTAGGCGAATCAGTGGGAAAGAAGAAAAGCGATACCGTATAGTCCTGCGGGCCTGCGCCATGCGAGTTGAGCGCGTCCCGTCACGACGAGCGTCCCGACGCCGCTCTCTCGACTCGCTCGACGGCGCGGCCAGCTCGACGCAGTCAGTACACGCGTCCCGACGCCCGGGAATGCGTCCGTCGACGGAGGTGTAGTTCTCGCCGCGCTTTCTCGCAATCGTGTGGATGACACTCCACCGGGAAACGTACGAAATTCGCGGGTCCATTTGAGAAGGAAAAGAAAAAAAAGTGCGCGGACGAACGAGCGGTAAAAAAAAGGATTTACGCGCGTATATGGCGCGCCGTGTCACACTCTTGCCAGTATAATGCTACACTTTCTTCGCGAGGTACGATTCCTCTGATGTAATTATTAATTTTCTTTTTTCTTTCTTCGTTAGAGTTGACAGTGATGTTAAACTGCTTTTACACATCTTTTCCGTCCAAGCGGTGTTATCACGCTCGAGGATTTGAATCCTTTCGGTACAGCCGGAGTGAGTTTGACATGTAGATAACAGTCCATTGTCGACACGGACGCGGAGTGGTCTTTGTAATTTGGATGACGCGCTGTGTGTAAGACTGAAGTAAAAGACAGGAAAGGGAAAAGATATGCCTACGTTAGTCTCGCCACGGTACAATTGCAGTGCAGTTGCGTTCTTTTTGCCTGATAAGTTGCTCCGGCGCTGAACATGGCAGCCGGGATCTCAAATAAAAATCGACGCGTAAACCTGGTGTTACTGCGACGTTAACGTAAACGATATTGTTAAAAGGACGTTTTAGAGCATTTTACGCAAGCAGTGAGTTATTGCGCTATATTTCACGTTATGCGTGAATGCAACAGAGAAAAGCTTAGGTCTCTTTTTTCCTCCCCACCCCTGTTTCTATTATAGTCGCATACCGAACGTGTTTCTCGTATACAAAGAATGAAGAAAGTGTACGCAAGTCAAAAAATGCATTTGTATGATGCAGTTTTACGAGGTGAAGTCTATACATCTGATGATTACTAATGATTTCGATTAATTTATACTTCAGAGATAAAAGGCGAATTTAATTGCTGGCTTAAAGTTTATATAATTTATAATATTTTTAAATAATTAATATGTTATATTAATTATTCAGTAATATCCATATATATCATAAATGTAATTAAATTCTATTCCTTATTTTTTCATAATTTCTAAAAAATTAATCGTCATAAGTATTACACAACATTTACAAGTATTTAAATATCCTGATGACTACAAATAAAAATTATATTGAATTAAAGTAAATACAAAATTATCTACAAAATATAAAATTTCTTCAATTTATATGCTTATATGTTGAAGTACAACACGTTAAAAAATTTGTCCGTATTTTTTAAGAACTAGTATTTTATAATTTTTATTAAGAAGAAATCAATTTTCGACGATGACACTGTGTACAGCAGAAATATATCCATTATCGAACTCTTCGTACACGGACATTAAAAATGCATTCGTTCATATCTACTCAGTCTTGGAAGGAAAAATATATGGCATCTATCTAGATAAATCGAAAGAAGCGAGGAGAAATACATATTTGGAGGAAGCAAGATTAATCGTGGAGAAAATATTAAAATTCACTTCGTCAAAATAAAATGTATTACATTAACATTTATGACATAAAAGGAAATATTAAATATAGATATTTCTTACAATAAAATTACGATCGACTCTATTTCTTGGACCGACTATTCTGAAAGTTTCCCTTGTCAGATAACATCCGCTATAAATATTAAATACATTTCTACATATATGTAAGAGTTTCTTTCATATAGAAATTCCAATTCAATATATCCTCATGAGAAATCAAATGTCGTGTAGCGACGTGCATGATTATGCGAATTCATCGTCGTAGAACGTTTAGAGCAATTCTATTCAGATGAAATGATGTTTATGCACGATTTGCGTGATATCCGAATTAATCCATTTCCATACAATGCCGGTCACTCATGAAGCAGACATATGTCCGTCCGCGGTATTATATGCTGGAATTATTCTTCGCGTTTATGGAAGAGAGCCAGAGGAAGAGGGCGATTCGGTGCACGATGCGAAAGCCGGAATAAATCATTCGGAGTGATATAACGTCGTCAGTATGAGGGATCGCGGATCGCGGAGATTCCTGGCGCGGGGCGGAATCAAATCTGCCCCATTTGGCGCGGGAAAGTGTATTATCATAAGAAAAAAGATTATTGAGAACGCCGCCGAGATAAAGTCTGGCCGTAAATTGATCGGCCACTCGGGAGTTTTTCCGCAACGTCTCGTTTCGGACGCGATTAACTCGGCTTGGATACGATTTTCGGCCGGCGCGATCGATTCGTCGAGCGGGAATCGACGAGACGGGCTGAAGAGGACGACTATTAGGGAACGACAGTTTAAGCCCGCCAACTATATCAGTAAATTCTTTCGTCGTATATCACTTTTTATATTTTCTATTCGCGCGATAGGGATCAATGTCACTTCGGGTTAGCATCTCCCGCGTGTTTCTCGTATACGTTGCCATTTCATCATATTTTATAACGATCGTTCTGCCAATCTTGGTATTGATCATGACACGAAACTGTTCGTGTGAAAATATGATATACAGGAATTTTAAGTTAAAATTTAGTCAAAATAAAAAAAAATTCATACAAATAAAAAATTAAAATATTGAAGAAATCTATCATAATATATCTTTATACTAATATAAGAAATCGAAACTATATTGTAATTGCCACTTTATGTTCAAAAAATTAATAATGTTGCAAATAAAAAGAAATTTCATTTTTTAAATTTTATCTCCAAAGAAATAAATTTAAAATTCCAGTGATCCATAAATAAAACAAATTCACACGGGATTCCGACTTAAATTAAAACCTCAAATTAAAAAAATGTATTATATTTGTAATGTATTATTATATCGTATTTATTCCAAATACAAATG
>VBVR01001893.1:0-26508 GCA_011638315.1 Tetramorium parvispinum
ACTATACAGGATATAAAGTTACGTACATCTGGATACTTCCGGCAATGAGAGCGACTTTAAGACGAGCGCTTTGCTTCCTACGTTTTATACAGTACGCAAAAGAAGGAAAAAAGGAGAAAAAAAAGAAAGAAGCAGAAAGAAACGTTTCAATGCGTCAGAATGTCCCTTGACTGCCGTGAAGAGAACGGAAGTGTAAAAATGGACTTTAATATGCCTCTTCGTCGTGCTGCTCGTCAACGCCGCGACAAAAAAATTAATGCGGCTCGAAACAACAACAAAAAAATTCGAGCTGCAATTTCCATTTGCACGTTCAATTGTCAAAATTGTCATTTACACATAATGTATATACATTACGTATTAAATATTATATTATTGCACGTACTATTGTTCCGGGATAACATGTCATAAGCATTTACTTTTGGTGCTTCATCTTTCATTGTTGCCTTTTTTTCACGCAAATTCACGGGAAGATAATTTTATTATGTAAAAATGCGTTATGCATCGTGATAACGCAGTTGCAGACGTAGTGAAATGTACAGTATAAATGGATCCCACGTTGATGTCCTGGCGCGCGCGCCGGGATTAATTAGTCATGGAAATAATAATTTACCTCGTCACTCGCATGTAATTATACAATTATGCGGTTATTTATAAATGAGTAGAATTAATCAACTGCTCGGATAATGCTTTGCAGCGGAGAACTTGCCGAAATAAATTTTCATAATCCCGACACAGAACCCAACTAATCGCCTTTAGCACTCACGCGTATTACCTGGATGCAACGTCTGCCTGATAATGTCTAATATACATACGCACGTCGGTCGGCGTGTCAAATGCAGATCGATCATGAGCAAAAGCAAGAATGCAAAAATACAATCGCACAAATGTGCAAGATACCTACATGCATAAATTTCGCACGCCATTTCATAAATAGAAATATCTTCAAACAACGAGAATAATTATTACGGAATAGATAGAAAATAGATATTATTTGCAAGTTTGCTTGTTAAAAAATTTAGCATGCGCAAAAATAACCTTGCTGCACATTCAGGAATAAAATAATAGAACATCTGTACATTCTGTATAATTAATATATCACATATATATATAAAAATATAGATCGTATTTTTGAAAAGAGAAACGGATTTGTAAAAACAATTTTTCCCCGGGCACAAGAATAAAATTGTATAGAAAATATTAAAAATATTTTAATCACGTATTTAAGCATTGAAATGTATGATTTATTATCACTGGCGTACTATTTCGCTCTTGCGCGGAATAAAACGTTAGAAATACATATACATGTATTACATGCAGTTGAAATGCTTATACATATATTACACGCAGTTGAAATACATATACATACGTATATTACATAAAGTAGCATTTGCTATGATGCAACATGCGCTTTTCTTAATTAAAAACGAAGAAACAGACCGCCAGGCGGGACTTACCGTCGTTGTTGGTCCGTGCGCGAGGTGGAGATGAGCTAACGGTCGGAAAATTCCTGGAGACGTTATCCCGCGGTGGCGGCTGCGGTCCCTCGAGATTTGGACTTGGGCTGAATTCGGCCCTGAAGTCCGCTCTGTCGAATCCTTCCTCAAACTCGTGCATCAGCGCCAACTCGTCCGCCTCGACCTCGCCCTCGAACTGCTCCCGTAACACCGACCTCGGAACTGGAATGGAAAAAGAGTGTTCGAAGTCTGCTCGCTGTGTAATGGACTCCATCAGCGACACATCAAATATACATAGAGGAACTCCGTTTTGTACAAGATTGCCGATATAAGGAAAGAATCTATTGACGAGAGTCGCGATAAAATCATTCCCGCGTCGATATTGGTTTCCGTTAAAAGCTCGCGATTGACTGAAATTTCGACCTAACCGGCGAGTGATGCATGTTTCATGGGCGGAAAAAAAAATAAAATCTGGATGCAACCGTGTACACTTTCCGCTCATAATTATTTAGTGACACCGATTGATACTAAATTCCGCATTAATATAACAAGGCGGGAAGAAGCTGCGACGAGAGCAGGCTGAATTTTTATTATATTCAACCATTCATTTACGGATGCAAATGCGGGAAATGCGAAATCATTCGATCGTTCGATGCATCTTGCCTCTCAAGAATTCTCGTGGCATTCTATTCCGCGTATTCTATGCGCATTGCATTCGCGTCGAGCTAAGTTCGCACGAATTTATGCGATGGCTTCCGGAGCGCACGTTCTAAATGCACGTAAGAGCACGGATAAGCGTCGATCGGATCAAAATGTAAACGTTAACGTTATGCGCGATGGCAAATAAATCCGCTTCAAGATGCGTGTGGGCGCGGCGGCTAATACCTGCCAATAATAACGTTGGATTTGCGGACGCTTGTGCGCCCGCACGTTGTGTATCGAATCGGAATGAAATGCTACCCGATCGTTGTAAGTGATATGCAATCGTTATCGCGCTTACACGGTACTGTCCATTTTTCATTGCACGTGCGTCGCCGCGCTTGCAATAAACCTCGCGCCTCGCTAGGAGTATGCTCGTGAATTTGCGACATGAAATAGCTTCGTTGCGCGATCGGGGCGATCGGGGCGATCGCAAAACAACGTTTCGTGGTAAAATGTGGAGATATATACGTGATATTTTGAGAAACAACGTCGATAGATAGAGAATTTTACGAGTGAATCCCGATCCCGAAATCACGCGTCTGTATTCCCGAAAGCAACTCGTCGTGATCAACGCGATAGTTTTTATTTACACGCTTTATTTCAATCGGAACGTTAAAGTATATTGAATCCCTACGAATGTATCATTTTCACAATTTTAGAATGTAGATATATAAACAATAGAAAATATTAATTTTTAACTTTCAAAATAAACCCGTATAAAATTAAACTTCTAAAAATTATCACTATACACACATCTGAGCGATATAGATGTGAATTACGATTTATCATACCCATTTAATGTTCTTTTAAAAAGAAATTAAAAGGTTGCTGTTTGAAATTTCTATTCAATCTCGTATCTTTATTTTCTCTTCTAAAAGAGCTCAAGGCTTCTCTGAGAGAGAGCCCAGGGCTTCGAAGATGGCCCAAGAAAATTCCTTCAGGCTGATTAGCACTGCTCTAAGAACGTCAGTTAGTAAATTAACTTGCAAGATATTCACTGAGACACTCTGCGCGAGGAAAACACGGTGAGAACCTCTTACGAAATCTTGCTGGCCCACTTTAAAATAATTTCCATCATTTCGCTGGAAAATTTCCGCATGATAATCTAGAAGCGCGCACAGCGCCGGCTCGTTCACCGAATTAAAGGCAAATGACGCGACTGCATAAGCGGCTGTACCGGCGATGTAGCTTGTTTACTGCAATTAATAATTGTAATTTAACACCAATTCTGCGGCGGTACATGCCGCAACGGGTTATACCCGGTCTTGGCGCCCGGCGCCGGGCGCCCCGGCGCTTGGCGCGTTCGTGCGCGCAGAACGCTCATGACGCTTTAAACCGAGCGAATACATTATGACCCGCGTCCACGTATAATGGAACGGAGAAAATGTGGAGGGTGGAGAGAAGATGCGGTTGAGCTACTGCCGCTATTGCCGCTAGTGCAACATATGCGCAAAGTATTTAGTAAATGGAAAAATATCATATTACCATTCTATCGCAAAGAGTATTAAAGCGTTATATTATTCAACACTAGCAATAATATTCGAGTAGAAAGCAATTTCAAAATTACCACAACACAATCTAGAATATTTGTTAATAAAATATCAGTATCAATTTTTACATTGTGTGCACTCAAAAAAATTTCTGGTTGAAAACGGACGAACCAAAAAAATCTTTTGTAGGATTCATCAAATATTCTGGTTGTTATAACAAAAATTCTGATTATTGTATTAGAACTCAATACTTTATAATTTATAATAACCAGAATATTTAATCAAGCCTTCAATATTTTTCTGATTCGTCCGTTTATGATCAGAATTTTTTTCATTGTGGAATTAATTTCATATATAGCAACTAACATAGCTGCACATTGTTTCAAATATTTATATGTTTTGTATATTTTTATTTCGAATATTTAATGACTTTAAAAGCTTAAACGAATTAAAGATTGACAACATTAATGTGAATAGTTCCGTCACTTTAATTGGTTTATTTGAAAAAGGTTTAAGTTTTTTAAAATAATCGACCTCCTTGTGTGAAGAAGTTCAAGAATTAATAATATTCTACTAATTAATTATATTACGCGATCCCAACTTGATTCCGACTTGATACCTACTTAATTATTTTTTACTTGGATAATTTATAAAAAATAACGGAATAATGGAATATGCTAAGTATAGAAACAGTAATGACGCATACGGCTGAGGTGTAGCTTACTCGTAGCAATTAATTACAGTAATTTAACACCAATTTCGTGGTACAGCTTGCCGTAAATGCGGGTTAAATTTACTTTGAGTCGGTACACCGAAGCTTTAATCTGCATGGATATATTAGAACCTTACAGCAAGCGAGAATAATATAACAAAGGAAATACTCCGGCAAGACGCGCCATTGCAGGAGCACGCAAATTGATGCAATAATTGCTTATCGCACGATTATCTAATTACTGCGTCGATAGTTACTGGCACTGTTTTACGTTCTACCTATGACCCATAAAAATTAGTTGACTTTTATTAGAGCAGATAAACAGATATCAGTCGTCTTGACAGCCACCGGAGTGAGTTATAGATCAGCATCAGGAATACCAAAGCTCGTTAGCGCATACCGTAGTTATCATTAGCTTAACGCAGGTCGTCATAATAACGCTGCGTTGCCAGCGTTCACTAGGATACAGGATAGAGGATGTTAGCCACGGTCAGCAGCAATAATAATGAGAACCAGCAATTTGCGACGCGCGAGGCTTTTACCACTTCGCTGCTCTCTTGAGGGAGCATTAATTTATTATCCTGGAATTGTCATACCTGGGTATACGATCATACCGCTCGCATTCATAGTAAAATGTTGGCGTGTACACGAGGTAAATATAAATTAACCGAAAGTATTTAATATCACGTTTATGAAACTCCACGCCAGTCTCTCAATCCTTCTTGTATTTTAATATTTATCAAATAACATAGTATACTTAAATAGTGAAAAAAATACGGAACTTTAAATTAATAAATATATATATATGTATGTATATTTTTCGCGAAATATCAATTAGAAGATAATAATAACGTTCGATATTAAATATCAATCTTTTTTAAATTTTATAAAAAATTTATTATTAAATCAAGATTTAATTGTCCATGAATAAGACAAAAAAGTTTGTCGATGATCTACGTATTAACGTACATTGGCTTCATCGTTCCGTTTCGTCGAAGATAGTGAATCACAGCGATCGTCTCGCTACATTGGGAGTTCGCAGCGATAAAGCCTTCAATGAGTTCATCGTGGAGACGGCTGGAATAAGGGCGGAAGGAGCCAGGATAGCAATAATTGTTCCCCGAAGTCCCATCAGGGAGATATATCGTATGGACTTTGGCAAGACTAGAGAGAAGTCCTAAATTTGGCGAGTCTCTACATCGCGACGCGCTAATAAGACCTCTGTAATGCATGAAGGGTTCTCTCAATCTCTTGCTTGACGGAGAGGCCCATGTAAGTCGATGAAAGGAATTTTGAGATCAATTTAAGTCCCGCTACGAGCCACTCGTCCACCACGAGTCGACAGAGAAGCCAGAAGTGGTACAAGTGGCAGCAAGACGCGGATTTACATGGAAATGTCTTCCACCTGAACGACCTTTCATTTCTGATAGCTGAGTACTATACAAGGGATCACCGACCTGTTCCTCTTATCAGATAAGGTTTTGAAAACTTTACCGAAACTTCAGTAAATTTAATCACGGAGCAAACTGTGCGCCTAACAAATCGAGTATATTCCTATCACATCAAAGACTTTTGATTGCATTAAATAATGTCAAACAAGACAGTAAAATTAAAACGGAAAAACAAATTTTCAAAAATATAGAAATATAGCAAGAAAATCTGTTTTCAAAAAAACATTGAGCAAATATTTTTGTTGCAATATCTATTTTTTATCGAGTTTATTTTTTACGCACAAAGTCAATGCAGTCAGTGCAGATATAAACAAAGCGAAATATTAAAAAACAAAATACAATGGCGTCGATATTGAAAAAAAATGTTTCGTAAATTGAAAGTGATATGTTGTACGTATTTGACATTTTTAAGCCACATGCCAAACAATTTTCTTCGCAGAAATTAGTTTTCCAAGAAGTCTGAATTAACGTATTGAATATTAAAAATTTCCAGATTAAATGTCTCAGTAATTACGGTTTCAATTAAAATTTTCTCAAGTTAAAGTGTTCACTACAACCTAATTGGAAGCTAAGCTTTTTTGCACTGAAACTTAAGTAACTCGCTAATTAAGACACTGATAAGATTTTCCTTAAAAGAAAAATAAGGGATCGAACTTAAAAAAAACCTGCTATTGTGCTATAAAATGAAGCGAAGTGTGCAATAAAATGTAACGGTATAACCGTGTGAAAAACGTATAATAAAAACATTCTAATTTTTTTCTGAAGAAATTTTTGACGCTCTTTTTCTTTTCACTTTAAAATGTTCATATTTTCTAAAATAGAAAATTGCAGAGAGTAAGTACTTGTATAATGATCGCTTTGAACCATGTATTCTGCAGGTTTTTTTACAAGCGGTAAATGCAACACACTCATTATTTCAACGAACCCCTCGAGGTATTCTCTGTTGTCTACGTATCTGTTACGGACACCGAACATATTCAGCGAAATCGGATCGGTATGAGACGACGCCTGGTAACGGCAGGCACGCAGATGATCTCAAATGGGCAGCAGGCTGAGTTGGGCTCGCTGCGCCTCTGAAATTAGGAACGTACATACGGGCGAAAGGATGCTTCGCTTGCATCGATGTTACAGTTTGCAGTCGGATATTGCATAGGCACGTCGCTTCGCGTACTTCGTGCCTTTACCATCCGTTTCGCTGTCAGCACCGACGCCGACACAAAACGCGTGATCACCTTAATAAATGTTTGAAACTCCGCCGGAAACACGTATCTTACAATTTACACATAACCCGGCGGAAATATTATCAAAAGAGTTTCTCCGCAAAACTATTTATGGAGGAGGAAAAAGAGATTTCACAATATTCCTAATAATTTTGGTAGATTTAAATAGTACGTTACACGTCGGGAAAAAAATATACACTTGTCGAGAAGATCGCAACGTTTCATAATGGATTTACTAAATCTCATTTTTCGTCTATCGTGGCAAATTTAAACACGCAATCGGCCTAGACTGTCAGCGAAAATCCATCAGACTTGAACAATACCTGCCTGCACCGTGTTTTTTAATTGCGCCCAAAAAACGTGAATAGAAATCCACGACGCGGCAATGCGCGTCGTTCGCTTGAATGTGAGAGAAGGGTCTGAATGACATATCCGATAAAATGGAATCGCACCTTCGGAAGCGATCACGCGCGCGCGCGATAAATCTCCCCCCAAGACTGACAAACGAAAAAGTTAAACGCCGTAATCGAAAATGTAGTATGTAAATCCCGGCGCTACGCGGGGAAACACGCGCCTCGGCGGTCGTTTATCCGTCGCTATCGAAAATTTCACGCTCGTCGTTTTTTTAACCGAAACAACCCCTCGTTCTTGTCGTCCCCCTCCCCTCCGTTCTGCCCTGTCAGGTCGGTCGTGCCGCCGGAACAGGAGCGTTGACCACAGGAAATGCAAAATCGTTTTGTCACGCGAAAAAGTGCTAACCAGTCGACAATGGTGACCCTCGTTTTATCGAGCGATCTTTCGCTAGCTGCCATCCGCCCTCGCAAATGATATTTACACGGAAATATAAAAGAGAAAGGGAGAAAGAAACAGTGAGGGGAAGGACAGCGCGCGGATGCGGATGCCAGGCGTGTAAACGTGAGGATGATTAATGAAGAGCGATGGATCGTTCGCTCGGCTCGCCGAAGGACGAACGCGTACCAGTCGCGGTTATTAATTACACGCTTTGCGTGAAGCGATAAGAATAAAGCATCGATTGACTGTGAGCAAAGGAAGGATAAAGAAAAGTTAATGTGAATTACGAACGGAGATTAAAAAGCACACAAGGTTCACGTTTTTGCCAAAGCTTTTCCGCAAGATCATCATAAAAGTTTCCAATGAATTCAAATAGAACTCTCTTTCTCTCTCTCTCTCTCGCTAGAAGAATATACATCATAATTCATTTTCAAATTCTTCACATATCTGCCTTGCGAGGTATTAAATTCCTGCAGAATTCTAAAGGATCTAATGACCGTTCTTATCTTATTAATCGAGTCAATCATCCATCTTCATTCGTCGTTTTATATAAGTACTATGATGTAATCATATCAGACATTGCTTGGATGCAAAATATGTTTCGATCACACAGAAAAGATATTTTCTCACAAGAACTTTTTTTATACATCAGTATTTCACACCGTATAATTTGTCATTTTATTTACATTTTGTTCTCTTTCAGTATTGTATGTCATTTCACTTTTCTCTTTTCTTCTCTGCGCGGCAACAAATTCTCTGCGACAAGGTAAAAGTATTTTTGTTCCGCTTCGACACGTAAGCTTAGTATTATGTCAGATTTTAAAAATGCGTTTGAGTCCTTCTCATTTACTTTTAGATATTATACTAGTTTGACAAACTTCTATTAAATGTTTGATACTCGGCGCTCTCTTGTTTTGTAATTTAAAACTCTTTACAAAAAATGCGATCGCTGCATTCAACAAATTTCTTACAAACACAGTTATTTTACTTATGAACAAAGAATAAATAAAATTATCTTTAAAATCTGTTTTTGAACGCATAGCTCTTTTATCATTCTGTATATATAATACATGTGTGTATTTACTAGAAATAGAATTCTTTCCTACTTGAATAACTTTTTCATTTTCAAAAATAGTAGAAGAATTTTAATTGTACGACTAATATGTTTTTACAAGACACATGCGTTTGTTTTATTTTACATTTGGAAAATATATAGAAAATTAGATGCGTTTCTCAGATTTATAAAAATGGATTAGAGATCGAGTTAAGGATTAAAAATGGCTTGAAACGCCTTTGATATTTATTTGTTAGTTTTTTTACGTAGTAATATAAACATTCCGTTGCAAGACCATTGATTTACAGATGTCCTGAGGGGGAATGAAAAAGAGTGTAAAATAACCAAAAGGTTGAATTGCAATTTTTATACAAAGGCCACGTACGAGCGACAATATTGAGTAAAAACCAGGGCTGCAGGTTGAATCCGGTCGCAGAATGTATTACATATGTAGTTTGAACGAGTATGCAAATACGTTCGCGCGGCTGGTTGTACACAGGCCGAGGCTAGTTGGCCGGCCAGGCACGAGGCCATACCTACTACTCGTGCATTAACTCTTCCTATTGTCGATAATAATATCTTGAAAATAGAATTGAGCTGATTAAAATTATGGCGATATTAAAATCTAATATTAAGTTAACTTTTAAAAGAATTTAAAAAATTAAACCTTTTAATACTTTAATTCATTCTTATTGATCAATATTATCGAAATTAATTTCTTTTTCGGAACAACTACACATACGACGGATTTCTTATGACAAAAGGTACAGTTTTGCGCTTTTTTACTACAACTACCGTATGCAATTTTCTCGAGAATAAATTTTATATCCAAACAAATTGCATTCATAGATACGGATTAATTCCCCCCGCTTTTAGCGTGTTTTGAGAAATGTTAGTTGAATTCTACATCTTTTTCTTTTATTTTCTTTTTCCAAAACATCCTTTCTGTTTTCTCCTTGAATCCTGTTCGTTGATGTTTGCATATTGTTGTTTGCATATTCATTCCGGGTCCACTTTGTTGTACAATTACTACCGCCGCACATATACTGCTACATCCTCTCCACCCTATACGATCCGCTCGAAATTCAATAGAGAGAATATGCGAGAAAGTAGAATGCAATTGCTTGGCCGAAGGCAGCGTTTGCGCGGGATACGTTATGTGCAATAACTTTGTAATTGTCATAGTGAAAACACAAAGTGAAGGGATTACTTGCTCGAACCTATTATCATCAGTTATTCGCATCATCCACGCGAATGTATATAAATCTTTCATTGCACGGCACAATTTTTTGTTGACAACAATCTGATGCTTCTTGCAATTGTTATTTTTAACTTTACGAATCTCATAATATTCTAAAAATCATTTATAATATATATTATTTAAGAATTTTAATAGTTAAAATAGCCCAAACAAACTAAGTAATATAACAAACTGAAAAAAATAAATATTAAAAAAAAATAAAAATATAACAAGAGTATGGAAGAGAAAATGTATAAAATGAAAATAACGATACGTGCATATATCGAATATCCTCAGACAGATATGAAGTCTCATATTTCGAATAGCTGAATTAAATCAGATATCAATAGAAATCTGTATATATGTGCGCGTATATAGTGACTCAATTGAAAATATTGTCCACGAACTCGAAGTGTTCCGTGATATCTGCACCCGTAAAGCGATATCGTTCTGGATATCTGCATTAGCCGAAAAGTGATAGTTAGAGTGACATTATAATTATTACACACATAATAAATTCAAGATATTTTTCAGAAATAATGAATAATGAATAATTATTTATATAAATTTTTTCTCTCACGGATTATATGAATAAAATCCAGTTTCTACCAATTTGGTGGAATTTCGTAAATTACTTGACATTCTTATTGCGAAATAAGATAGCATAATAAAGCGACGCATAAATTAGGAATCATGCAAATTTTCATCGAGATCGCGCAATACGATGGTATCTGCATATAAAAGTGCATTAAAGATGTTGCAACTGGGAGAGAACGCGAACGAACAATTTTTCGCTTCACTTCAACCACTTAACGGTTCGAGCTGCAAAGTCCTACACGAACCAGTGAGCTTTTCCATCTCGCTTCACGTAGCCGGTGAGGGTGGCAAGCGATACACACATGTCCGCCGCCATCATCGCGCTAGATGCGTTCATTTAGTGCTCAAAGGGAGGGAAAACTCAAATTTTTAATAAACCGCGGGATTTCCACCCCGGCTAAAAGTGTGCACAAGCCCTACATAGCCGTTCACTCTTGTAAATAAGCGGTATATAATACATAGGTATCCATTACATATCGATTACATTCTGAATGTATCTCTTGTATGAAAAGAATACTTTGTGCGATAAACTGTACGAGATGAAAACGTGAAGTAAATTCAGACACAATTATCGAGTTATTACTACTTTCTGTGTAATTGACGTACGATCTTTAGTTAATTAAACAAGTTAAGAAGAAAACACTGTAAAATATGTATATTGTGAAAATATACATTTACGCCAAATATCCTCTTTATAATTTATTTCCAGCATTGTTAATAAAATATATGAAATGAATTTTTAATACAATATAAAATATTTCTTTTCTTGCTAAAAGAACGCTAAATATTCACGCTAAATATAAGAATGAACAAACAGAAATATGTTACTCATTAATTAATTCGAACAGTCAGAATTAATTGTTGTTTTGTGTTTCTCTCCGATTTTTAATAAAAATTACCATTAAATCCATACTAATTCAAGTCGAAAAGTAAAGATATAATATTTCTTTTTCGTTCTCTCTCTCTCTGTCTCTCATTCTGTACATGTGTGGAAAGCCATAGCCACAGCCGAGCGAACATGGGAGCCGTCCATGAATTCATTTGCGAAGGGGCTTCGTTAATTTCGCCCGGATGCACTTCCCAATCGGCGGTCGTCTGTGATTGAGTGCACGTGGCGGAGAGGAGTGCGTAAATCGAGCGTGCATATGTCTCAATATTCACGCGTAGGATGTGTCTGCGTGCATTGTACGCGCACGGTTGAGCAATGCAGCGGCGCGGTACGAGACATCCACGTCCCTTGATCAAAGTGCTGCCTAGGTTGCGTGCCCGCATGGTTCAGCTACCGGCACGTCGTTACACAGACGTCGGCTTGTTCTACGCTGTATTCGACGTCATTTTCATTAAGCGCGTAAGCACCACGCTCATGAAAAGTAGCTGATCTCGCTATCGTTCACATTGTTCGTTTGAATGAACGAATATTATATTTTCGAATTTGCGTATATCAAATACTTGAAATTAATAATTCGACGTATTAATATATTTACATAATTATGGAATATTTCATTCTTATCTATAAGCACGACATTCTGTCTTATTCAGTTATATACGTTTCAGTAATTCTCTTTCACAGAATATCCTGCGTTTCGTGAGGAAGAATTCGCGGTGAATTTCATCGCTTTGGGAGTTTCCGGAAAGCTTAAAAAATAGTATGTATCTCTAGACATGTATATATATATCCAATTTCTAGGAGCAGGAGTAACGTTTTGAATCAAATTCAAATCTATTGTGCATTCTCGTCGCCACAATTCGTACATAATCCTGAAATCCGATATTAAAACGAGACGATCTATCTCGGCTAGAGTATCTCGTTATCTCGGGTCAAAGTAGCATTGGTAATACGATGCATTGGCGCAAATGCGATAGTTTCCCAAGCCTGGCAACGCAATTATAATGCAATCGTAACGGTTTTGTTGTAGAAAATCTAAACGAGTAATTGACAAACGAATTTCACAAATTTGGACCGACCGCCCGGTAGACGCGACAATCGCGACAGTTCCCATCTTATTCGATCATAAGATCTCGATGGCTGGCTCGAAGGCTACGTTCAGTGAAAAAGTTCGATAGCTTTGTGCTTGCGGCCCACGGCTATGCTGTAGGGAATTCAATTCCCGCGTCAACAGAAGCGAATTTATCGTGGCCCGGTTAAAGGAAAGGACCTGCGAGAGGTTTAGAGGAAATATACGAATACAAAACTTCCCCCTCGAGTTACTAGTGAATTTGTTGCTACGAGACTACACCTTGTTGCATATACACGATTCCCGTTCCCACACAGTTTGATGCAGAAAAGTCATTTCCCAGCAAATACCACCTTAAAAGTCACACAAAGAGTGTTGAGAAAACGGACCTGTTCTATCAGAGTGTATTCGATGCCTAAAGAGAACAAGTTATAAAATAAACCAATTTCACTGAGAATTTTAATGATAAGAGAGAGACACGTTGTCCCAAAGGTTTTTACTAGGTTTTATTTTATCGTTGCTCACTGACCTGGCAGAGTAAATAAAAAAAACTTCTATAAGAAAGAGAACTTTAGAAAAAAGATAATAGCTAGTTAAAAAATAAACGGAGCTTCTTTAAAAATAGAGACAAAAGCATTTATCTGTAATAAAAAAGTTGTTATTATCGCAATTGCAAAGTTTTGCAGAGAAATATCTGTCTTATTTAATCCTCAAAAGTCAATTCTGTTAAACTAATGCTTCCGGTGGGAATTAATGTTCTGTGTTAACTTGACATTAAACTACATGTATAATATAAAAAAATATGTATGTACATGTATGTGAGAAAGTCGCCACTCGTGTATAAAATTATTCTCTAAGTTGAAAGAAAACGCTTTAATTTATTAAACGAATTGTTTCCTGCGTGAACAACAAATTAGCGTACTATATCTTCTTTCTCACTTACCTCAGACTTCAATGAGAGAAAAAAATACTTATTCTCTAATAAATGGCGTACTCTCGATAATTAAGTATTGCTTTTTTGCAGACCGGAATAAACGAGATGCTTTTCTTCCGTTTCTTTCTCTGATGCGAGAACAAATCTTATTTCTCTCTTTTGCGAAATGACAAATATCCATGAAGGAAATCCACGTATAATCCACATTTAATCACTGTGTGCTTATATATAATTGCATAATGAATAAATAAAAGAATGAATCTCTTTAAGCAATAAATTCTTTCACAGCACCCAGTGTAATATGAATTGTTCAAAATAAGTTTATAAATGATTTATATTACTGTCGCCTTAAAACAAACGATTTCTGTACTTTATATGGGATAAAACATAACAAAAAGAAATGAAGAAAAATATCGGTTTCACGAAGGGAACAGCCGAGATAGATTGTATATATTAATCTTTCTTTAACGTCGCAAGTGCAAATAAAGATTGATTGAAACAAATTAGCGCGAACAATGTGAAATCAGAAATATAACGTGCGCATCGCCATTCGCGTTCGTGCTCAACAATATGTGCTCTCAAAATGCAATGATTTTCAAACTACGGAACAAATATTTGTCAAAAAAAAATACATGATATCGATCGGACTATTTTATGGGAGAAATGGTTGGTGCAAGCGACAAGTATATTGCGTTCATAGTTTGTGGATTCAATTATTCGAATTGTACACCTGGTCGAGACTGCAACTGGCAGCTGGTTGTTAAACGTTCAGTTTTGGCGTTACGCGTAATATCTCAGACACTGATAGACATCTCGCCAAAACTCGACCACTTGTTGAGAACTCGACGATTTCGTGATATCTAAATGCTACTACAATTGCAATATTGTGTCTAGCGAAAGTGAAATCAAGAATGTCTAAAGTAATCATTGAATAATGCATCAAGGATCAAACAAGGATCTATAATATTCTAATAATTTATTTACTTAGAAATTTGCCTTAGGCACAGCAAAAACTATTATTTTGTTAGGTGTCTTCAGGGAATCTTCGCTAGAAATCTAGAAAACACGATGAAAAATTGCAAAGAGATGTTTCCTGAAAATACGTTTTTTCTCTCCAAACTCTTTTCGCGATGCTAGATTCCTTTAAAATTGCGTAGAGAAGCTACTTCGCGCTGTATCGATACTTAGTGAACTTCTATTATAGTGTAATAGGATTCTTCAAGAATCATGTAGCTATTATGCGAAGAAAATTGATCGCGAGGACACTTGCTGAAAATTGGAAAAGCGACAAGTTACAAACATGAGAGAAATTACACTTAGAGTGGCGTGCGATCGTGAACAAATCCGGAGATGCTGGATCAGGAATGACGGAAATAAAGCGCTCTAGTCTCGGACAATTCTCGATTTCTTCAATTTCAAAAGACATTGGCAAATTTGTCCGGTGCCGGAGAGAGAGTTGGCGAGTTTTAACGAGTTTACGATCTAAAATATGCAATCATAATCAACGAGACTGCCTGCATGGTGTTTCCCGATATTAAAATATTCAACGGTTGGCTTTCTCCTCCCGCGATGGCGGAATGAATTTTACGCGATTTCGCAAACGCAATAAAGAGGAATTGAACAGTAAATTAATATCGAAAAGGGAAAATTAAAACCTTGTCAACAAAAATATAAAATAACTTATATAAAAATGCGCAACAGAAATGTCATGGTCATACTTCAATCTATTTATTCGCCATTTATTAACCTATTAATCTATTCCATTACTTTCAATTGTCATAAATATATAAATTTAAAAAGTAAAAAATAAAAAATTATTATTCTTTAAACTCAAAATGTAATAATAGGATATTATTATTAATCTCAAATCTGATTAATTAATTTTTTTTTAAAGAGAATGCAAATATATTTATCTATTTGCATCACAAATTAAAACTTATTAATTTTTATTAATTACTGTATTAATTACTGTAATTTATAAGTTAACATTGCGTAAAGTAAATCAGAATTGTGTTCCAAATCTTAACCTGGTTCAAACTCGACAATTACGGCTCACAAAGAGTAGAATATCTCAAATTCTAATATCTCTGAAGCATAATACCGCCGTTTACACATGCTTCTCACACATAATCGAATGCATACAGATTACAGCATTTATTAATATGGATGTCCGAATCATGCGACACCGTCACCGAGCGTCGAAAACGATAGCGATTGATCGACGTCGGCCTGAATTGTTAAACGTAAATCGAATAATTCAAGTGTCGATCGGTACATCGCGCGCAAATTAGCGCACGTCGACGTGGAAAGACGAATTATACTCGTCTGGACCTAGAAACAGCACACATATTCACGCATAACGCGTACAATAGTTAAAAGCGCTTCTGGTTACAGTAGAATAATTCTGCTAGACAAATTAGAAATTATTATCAATACAACTGTCGTTGAAACTAAAGAGAATCGGCAATTGATATTCAAAGTTGGGAATTAATCCGGCAGTGTCGATGCGAACGAAGCAAATTACAGTGAAACAAGGAAACCAAGTACTTAACTTGGGCGCGGCGTTATATAAAATTTACTCGCATTCGTATACGTACGCGATGCTTTTGTTTTGCAACTCGTCAATTAACCGTATCGATGCCCGTGTTTGCGACTAGTTTTCTCGAAAACATCCATAGGTTGAAATGGGAGGGATCGGCTCTGAAGGATTAGTTCATTAATCTTCCATGAGCATTACCACGTGATAATTTACTCTTTAAAATGGAAATCGAGAGAAATTCTCGCAAAGGACCTTGAAAACATCACATGGACGTTAACATATTTAAAAGACAGTTTTGCCTGCGGCATAATCTTCTTACCTCGCGCTTTAACAATAAGTTTTAAAGGAGACAAACTTTTTGCGACTTTCAGCTCGCGGATACTTTAATTTTTTTGTGTATAAATTATGTAAATGCAAACAATTAATTATTATTAACAATAACTAATTAATTATATTTTAAAGTTTTAGTGATTGTAATTTAATAATTGCAAATATCAAAATGCACGCAAAATTAGCATTAATGACACACGCGCAATAAATGGCAATGTATTAATAATGAGATGTGTCAAGAGAATTATTTAATTTATTAATTGCAATTTATAATTGGATTCAATCAATTACTTATGTATATAAAAAAATGCAAAAAAAATTCATTTTAATTCAAAAGTCACATTTTCTTGCTCTCTTACGTAGAATTTTATAATAACATGCGCAAATTATGCAAAAAAGTATTTGATTATCTTTGAGAGGCATCTCTTGCATTTCATATCATAAAATGTATCGTTGTCGACATTGGAGAATAAACATTAAAAAGTCAGTATGATTTTTTCATCTAGCCCTTTAATTTCCTGGCGTACATATGATAGAGTAACTAGTGGCGTTTGTCAACATTTGTTTTTTTTTTCTTTCAAACAAATATAAAACAAATATAATCAATAACATAGATGTTTTTGCTCTCGCAAATATTTTGCAATAGTAGCGTTTCAAAATACAGTATATATTTTTAAAAATATCATCCATCGTTAATACACACGATCTCGTGCATTCACTATTTATTAATTAAACTACGTTTCTGTAGCCAAAATAGATTGTGATATATTAGCTCGCCGCATTTCTAATGAAAATATATTGCAGCTACACAATGCGAATAAATATCAAATGCACGTTGATAATAAAGATAGCGGGACTTAAGAAATTAACAAAGAATTAGTAACACCATTTAAATGTGAATTATTAATGAATATCGAATAACGAGTCCATTCCACACAGATTGAATTGATTATTTGCCGCATGGAGGATATTTTTCATTAGCAGCGGAGTTCGGATTAATGGCTGAAATTCGAGAGGTCATTACCTCGCGATGAACGCTGTGATGTAAAGTAGCTATATAGTCATATGCGCCATCGAGTTGGCACTTCGATCCCTAATTAGCTTCGTGGCTACGCGAGAGCTTGATTTTCTACCGTTGATTGACACGGCTCTTCAGCCACGTGTCAAAATTCAATTGAGACGAATTGCCGTGGTGCATCGACGCTTCGTTAAGCAGCGGGACGTATCAATAGCCCCTATTATTGTAAATCGAACGGCTATTATGTAAAAGCGGCTGGCCGCCAATTCTAACTGTTCTATTCAAATATTTCGAATAATCTTAAGTCACGAAAATATTTCTACGAAAGGTAAAGAAAGGAAGAGATTGTAATAAGAAAAGTTTGGCAACTAGCAGGCTAAAAAAAAGTTTGAAAGTGTTGCAAAATGCAAAAGTGAATTCAATCAAAGTTTTGAAGATGACTTTCAACGAAATTGCTCAATTAACGTCTTCTAGGAAATTATTTAAACGTATTAAACTGAACTGAACAGTCTTGTGAACGTAGTTAAAAGATATTTCCATAAATGATTTTATATCGGCGGACGACACACGTATATTAAAATGGCAAAAACAGTCGGGTACTCTCGGCGAGAACTGGTAATTCTCTTGCGAAAAACAAGGAATAATTAACCGCGACCGGCGCATGCGACGAGACGAAAATAAACCATGAGCTTAATCCATTTTTTCGATTGACTGATATCAACCGATGTATTCGTATCGCGGAATTAAGCAACGCATTCATACATCGTTAAGCGTCGACTGATTTGGCTTTGGAGGCTACGTATGTACATTCACTTTGTCAACGAGATCCCATGTGTGAAATCAACGGGTGATTCAGTTTGTACCAGGGAAATAGATGGTGAAATCCAACGAATTTAGCATCTATCGTTGAAGAGACGTGGATAATAATCAATGTAACAGTTGTAGTATAACAGAGGAGAATTCTCAAGTTGCTCAGTTCTTGTACGTAAAGCCAGCTAATAATCATGATTTATGATTAATCAAGCAACGTTAGCTGGAAAAGTTTAACTATGTAATATTTAGCGATTCGTATCTAAACTTTGTTGAAGTAATTAAACGTGTCTACCGTCGAATAGAGGAGACAATCGGAATTAAAAGTAAGAAAATTATTTTATTAGAAAATAATTACTATTAAAAAATTAATCTCATTAAAAAATAAAGTATTTGCAATGTAATTTTGGAAACAAGAAATAATTTATGGAATTTGTTGATCAAACGTAAATTGATTTCTACAAATGTAAGTATTAAATTAAAAAAGTAAATCTGTCTCCAGTATTTTTCAAGAAAAATCCTTAATATTTTAATCGAGAATTTTAGCCACCTAGTTACACAAGTCGAAACAATTGCAACGTGCAAAAGACAGTGATGGAATAAATTTGCGGTTAATGAACCGCCGTTTATAAATAGAGTTGATGAATGAAATCAAGAATTGCTTTATACAGCTTCATAGATGGTACCGTGTTTAGCTTCTTATAATTTATGAAAGTTCGTATACCACCAGAAAAAAAATACGCTTTGAATATTTTACTTCCTGAAGTTTACCCTTCTCTCATCCCTCATAGTACAGTTCTTTAATAGCTTCTGCTGTAAATAAATTCCGGCCGAAAGAGATTTTTTACTTCGCGGATATTACCTCGCGAAAAAATATATGTTTAACGCGAGTGGAAACTAATTTGTGACGATTAAAAATTTTATACATATATTATGGGAAGATTATTTTACCCCTGACTTTATACCCTTATAATGTTCCAAATAATTCTCGGAGAACATCTTCTTACTTTTATTATAATATAATGTTATAATATAATATATAATTATAATGTTTCAACATAGAATTAAAAAGGTACAAAATAGAATGGAAAGTTTAAATATCAAAAGATAAAATATTTCATGAGAATGATAATTTCCAGTTGTATTATTAAAACTTGTAAAATTCAGATTAACTTGACGAATCACAGTTATGGTAGATAACTCATATTCTTGTCTATTATATTTTGCCAATTTTGTTATAATCGTTACAATTGTTATTATAATAATAACAATTATATCCTGAACATGTCGAAGTTGATTAGTGTATTTCCAATAGTAATAATCGATAGGGACTCGATTATATCTCGTGGAATGCGGATTTGCAGAGCTTTACTTCCAGCACGATTGACGATCTACGCTCATGTCGGATCAAAGAGGAGGAGGTGGGACTTTGATGTACATTGATAATTCATGCGGATGCAATTACACTTTGAAATCGCCCAATAATTGTTCCAAGTGAATATCCCAGAGAGAACTTAGCAAAGAAGACAAAGAATGCGCTTTATAGAAATAGTATGAATAGTACGGGAAACATGTGCTTTACAGAAACAATACGAATAGTATCGCAAGTGCGTCTGATTCTATTCATCATCTAATCAAATGCAAGTTCAACGGAAAGAATGTTCTCAGCATTGCTGTTTGCAATATTTTATATCATCGATATCAATGATTCTTCATGCATTTTATCATCTTTTAACTACAAAATTTATTAAATGATTATATTATTTACTGCCTTGTTAATTCGAAAATGTAAGTGAAAAATTACAAATAACACTACTCTAACACAAATTTAAAATATTCCTATGTGATTTTTTTATTCAAATATGAATATTTTCGATACGCAATACTGCATATAATTTGAATCTACATTTCATCAAAATAAAATTCAAAATGTATACAAAAAACCAATTGAACGGACATAATTTATAAAATATAAATAATATTTCACAATTATGCTTTCATCTATATCGTATTTATTATCAATTTTATCGAAAGCATTGTAATAAAATAATTTTGATGTAATTTTTATACAATTCGATTTTTTAAACCAGCACTCTACGCCGTGAAAACATTTGATTCACAATAAGCCTTACTTTCTTATCATGCCAGTTTATTATTCCTCGAGCATGTTCTCTTGGCAACGTGTGCGCATATATGCATGAGTAAAAAGGAAGGTTTGATATTGCCTTAGAATATCTCGAATTACTTTAAATATAGTTCAACGAATAAATCTAATAAAAATCTTTTCTTTATGCTACTCAATGAGAATTTGCAAGAAACTTATTCCGAAATCGTGCATAATTTTTCAATATTACACGCGAAAGAAATTTAAAGAAAAAAATAACGCATTGCTCTCTTAAGGGTGAAAAGAGAGAAAAAATTTAATAAATCGGCCAGAAAACATTTATATTACTGCGTTAGCATTTTATAAACATTTGTGCAGTCAATCATGTATTTTTATAACAATATTGTTATAAAAATTGTTGTAGAATGTGATATTTCAAAATGTTCGATCACGAACCGACTCAAATCGACGTTTATTATTTCACGAATTTTTTCACGTACCAACGAATGCGCATATTTTGCTCGCGGCCACCAGGAAAGCCGCGTGCCACGAAGAACTATGCATGACTCGCCGCCAAATTAGAATACCGAGCGACGATTCCTTTTTTTTCCTCTCTCGCAAACGTTGCCGGTCGGTAACAGGAACCGAAGTGACATTGACTAATGAGCTCGCATCGGGCATTCACAGGCACATGCAAATGCGTTCTCGGCTACGTCGCGCGAATCATAATCCGTGCACGGTCGTTTACGGCCGGTAATTTGACGTGCGACGAGCCACGAAAGGGCCAGCGCGACTCCCTATCCCTCTAGTGCCAACAGGCACTTACCGTTTTAATCGCGACTTAGTTTCTTACTACGACTTAAAAAAATTCAGCTCGAATCTTTCTAATCGAAAAACTTTAATTTGTCATCATATTAATCAAATATTAAGGAAAGTACCTCGCAATTGTATCTGAAATTTATAATGATTACCGCGTTAACGCGAGGTGCTTCAAAAATATTAAGTTAGAGGGATTAATGTTACTCATTATGCGTAACGTCATCTTGATATTCAAATCATTTTTCGTCCACCTTCTTTTTTTTTTCATTAATTCTTAAAGTAAGTTTTATAACGAAGAATTCACGAGCCAGTTTCCACGATAGAAATAAATTTTACACGTTTCAAGAAAAATTACAGCGTATTTTTATAAGCGTGGTACCTTCTTTTCCACACTTTCCTTCCTTTGTTAAGGAGGTAAAAGATGGTTACGATTAATGTAAACGAGGTATTCCGCAACAAAGTAATACCCAGTTATAAGAGCGCGCGCCGCGCTATTTGCTGACAGAATGTACATGTACGGAGTACGTGTAATTTCGCTCGCAAGAGTAAAAAAGATTTGGAGCATGGAGTAACACTGTGACGACCGTGCGTCGCTTTTTCTTGTTGCTCTCACGAGGCCGGCATAAGCATCCAGCAAGGAGTAAAACTTCTCCTGTTAACGTCTCCCAATTCGCGTGCAACTTTTCGCGAAGAATGTTATTGCGGCGTTGCGGCTTCGCTGAAAAGATTCGAAGATTTTCGCCGAGAGTTTGTACACGGGCGCGTGTACTCGCGCTCGAAAATTCAACGACGATGCAAATATTGCGGTTAGACGCATTCGCGTTCTACACAATTCGTTCTATACAAAATAGTTTTTTTTTTTTAATTTTTTAAGTTAAAACGCGGCAAATTTTTTATTAGTTTTCCATGCAGACTGAAATTGCAACTTGGATTACGACGATGGGCGGAAATTCTAGTTTTCCGTTCTCAAGAGGATAACGTCCTGCGACGTCATGCTCCGGAATACGCTCCGGTGATGCCGCTCGTTAGTTTTCGTCGACAGTTTTCACAACAGTTTCTTTCGCTATTCTTCGTGACGCACCGTTCTTGGGGAGAGTGCCCATTAAAAATGTCGAGGATGAAATTCAGTACGAATCCCGTCCCGGGGTTGAAGGAAAGACCCTGCGACGATGTCATTTTGTTTAAAGCTGTCGCTGACTCGTTGCTGCCGCGCCGAGTCACTTCGAACCTTGCAATAAAATAACTTCTCCTCAGAGAAGAGCGTTCCTGCGCTCATTATACGCCATTGTGCAACAAGCTCCGGATAGATCCCCTACCGAACGCGTTACTGCATCGCCCGTAATATCAGTTTTTTCTCACTACTTTTCAAGGATTGCAACGGTGAATCGCCGCTAGCTACACTTTCTCAGAAAAACGCTCGTGCAATTTTCCCGTTTAAATAAGTAATTACTTTTCGTTCTGTACGACTAGATATACTATATCCTCACCATTTATTTTTTCCCCTATTGCAACTCAATCAAAAACTTGTCTATCCATATTTGCGAGCTGAAGATGAATGGCAGAATATCAGTGTGTTTCTTAGTGTTCGATCATACTCGCAATTTAAAATTAATCAAAGCTATTACTTCTTACCAAGATTTCAAATATATAGATAATAGATATTTATCGCGTTTATATTATTCGTAAAAAAAGACGAGTATACGATAAACTATTTTTAATGAATTTTAATTTAAATGAATTTGTAAAATCACTAGTAATTACAAAACACACTGTTTATTTGGTCATTTCATGACAGCAAAATTAAAGACAAGAGAATTTCTTCCACTCACCGCAGGTGTATACGACTTTGAGATACGTTTTGCTGTCTGGGCTGCAAGGGTCTGGTCTGCCAAACGTTGTGCTGTTAGCCACCACCGAGCATCGTCGTTTACCGTGGCATAATTGCATTACGGTTTCCGTTGCAAAGTCCATCATGCAATCTATAATAATATAACGTAGCGTTAATAAGATATGCGGTACATAAGAAAATTTGTGTTTTTTGATATTCCATATGGAGCATTTTACGTAGAAATTATGAAAAAAAATGTAACGGAGTTTGTGTATTTCGGAGTAACAACTGCACCAAGGTAAAAGGACGACTAACTCATTCTGACACACAAATTTACAAAGGTTGAAGGTGCAGCTTTCAAAAGTCACATGTATGTAAACCCTTTGCTCGGTTAGATTAAAAGTCACATGAAGATTACATAAGCATTATGCAAAATGAGTTTCCACATGCAATTAACTCTTCAGCTTGAGCTAAGTAGAACCTGTTATTTCAAAAGCTCACGCGTTCAAGCATTTATGAAACATCTGTAAGATTTCTGCTTACACCGCTTGTGAATTAGGAAAGTCACTGCGTGACGTTGTGTTCGTTATTCTGAATAAGATTTAGAAAGGTTGGCCTGCAATGCTTAGACAGCGGCGACGAAGAAAGAATGAGAGCTTATCGATCCGCCTTCATGCAGAATGACAGAAAAGACGGAATCCAGGGAAGAGCAGGAAGTCTTCGGAGTTTCCGATACTCTTTTGTGCGAGAAAATGTACGTATCGTTCACGTCGACCCGAGACGTGACGACGCAGCGCGTCTCGTAAGGGGATATCAAGGCGACCGCGAGCCATTCATGGCAAAGAAGCACGAAAAAGCACTATTATAACGCGGCACCATTCCGTAGATTTTGTTCCTTATTGTCGCACTCAAGCGGCAAGCAACCTTTCGATCCTTCGCGTTAAAGGGTAGCTCTACGAGTTGGCGGATGATGACCGGACAAGTGGACCCGGGAATTGTGCGGGATGGAGAGATTTATTGGATCATCGTGAACAGAGCCGAGCTATTCATACAACTGTAAAACCAGAATTTCCTTTGCCTATAAAGGCTACAGAAATGATATTTTCCTTTAAGTAGAGGAGCAAAAGGGCAAAAATAAGATAAAGTCTCTTCTTATAAAGTTAACTTAACTGAGAGTAATTGATTCTTTCCTTCTTTTTCCAATTTTGTCTCTAAAATTAGCTGCGGCTAATAAGATTATAAGAACAATTCTATCGTATATATGTAGATTATTAGCTCAATGATTAAAGTAATCTGAAATTATTAAGATTCGAGATATGATAGAATATTGAAAATAAAAAAAAAAGAAGTGCATAAAGAAAAGTAAGAACATCCTCAAATGTATAAATTGTAAATGAACAATAACATTTCAATGTTTCAGAATTAAATGGTATCGTTAAAGTATCAGTAGTCTTTGCAGTACGCTCTTTGCAGCGAACCATTCTCGTTTGTGCTCTCTTCGTGCGCTTTCGTAGGAATCGATTGATTGGATGGGACAAAAAGTCGTCGTGGGAAGGCGAGCGGTCGACCGGAGCGTTCATTCGCAAGTTAAAAGAATTTACTTTGAAAAGTTAAATAACACCGCATCTTAGGAACGAGAGGCAGGCAGCTTTTCGCTCTTGCTGAATAAAAAGCGGCGTACGCCTCTCTCGACGCGCGAGCGCGAATAACAAGCTTTCCCGATATCAAATGTCACATTTGGCGCCCAAATGCATCTGTCGGTCATTGAATTATCCCGCTCCACTTGGGAAACGGAAACACTCAACTTCTTTTTTTTTTCCAAATACCCTACGGGAGAACTCACTTTAATTTTCTCTTCTCACATCGCGCGAACCTCATCCGAAACTTCGGCAGCCACGGAAGAAAGAGTCGCAATCTCGTCGCCAAGTATGACAATAAACTAGGACAAACATCGACTCGAAGGTTTCTCTACAGAAAAACTCATCGGCAAACGGAAGAAATGAACGACAGGGATTATCGATCGATCCTCCGTTATATATAGAATATCTAGAAATAGCAGCGTCCGAAAAATTCTACAAGTCGTCCGATTTGCAGAATTTCGGTTTGGTGTTTATATATGTAGTATGACGTACGATGGATATCATTACTTTAGTGGCACGCGGGATTTATGATACCTGCATAAATAACGTCAGTTGTAATCTCGGAGAATGCTGTCGCGCTAACATTTTTTTACGAATGATGTACTAGGAACAACGAGAACGACATAAAACCAAGACGATATATGAAACGCGAAGAGTACATGAGAGTTTGTAACGCACTGAAGCTGACGTGTTTATGTTTATGTTCGATAAAGCTTGCTGCTTTAATAACAAGTAATGCGACGTCGAACAGGCATGTCACGGAATTTCGATAAAAGAAGCGAAGTTAAAAAAATAAATTAAAAATAAGTTGTAACTCATAATTAACGCAGGATATTCGTAACTGATGACTTACTTTCTTCTTGCACGCCCAGTGGCTGCGGACACTGCAGAGACTCGTATTGCGTTCTACCGAAGGACGCGCTGAAAATCGCCACCCTCTGGCCGGGATGGCAAACGAGATTGATGACTTCGTTCTCGCAAGCCACCTTACTCCTGAACTCATCTGAAACCACAAAACCGGGCATTTAATAAAGCGGCCGTCGTGCCGTCGTGCCGCGCGCAAAATGCAATTATGTTCGCGCGACGGTTTATGAAGTATATCTTATTAGCGAGCAGCCGTGCTTGTTTCCCGTCGTTCTCGCGGCAAAAAAAAACAGGAGGAAAAAGAAAAAAGCTTTTTCTATTTTGTCGGAAATTGTGAATCGCGTCGAATCGCGTTGAATCGTGAATTCCGCGATTGAAACTTCGGTATAGGCGACATGATCGCTTTCTTACGAGTCGAGCGTTCCCTCGAGGGTGAAACAGACGTCTACTCGTCTCGTTACGACGTAACGTTGCATTCGCGAATTTCAATGAACCGGAATGGCTTACAGCTGCCGATAGTATGTTTTTGCGTTTCTCTCCCTGCGGGGTGCAGAGATCACGTCGCGCTGGCAAGTTTCTTGCGACAGACGCAGTTTGCGGGCTTACGGATTGTCGAGTATTTGATCGCGCGCCGATCCTCTCAAGGCGTGAATATCCGATTTAACGAAGATAAATCAAAAAGTTCGCGGGTTTTTTAATATTCTCTTATTTTAAATATTTTCTACGGAATAAAAGCTTCATGATGCATAATAAATACACATAAATCGATACAAAGAATTACGGACAACAAGCTATATATTTGCCAGTTGAAAGCGTCAATCTTGAAAAAATAGCTCACAAAATGCGGACTGCAACCATTATCGACATTCATACAGGGTGACCAATGGGAATGTGTTGAAAGTAAATAGTTATTACTCCGTAACATATAGGCCGAATAAAATGAATTAAACGCCAT
>VBVR01001894.1:0-26505 GCA_011638315.1 Tetramorium parvispinum
TATAAATAGTAAAATTTTTTATTATAATTTGCATTTGCTGTTGAAAATTTCTAAGCATGATTTTTTCAGTGAGTCAAGATCAAGAATGCTCGAAATCTTTAGCAAAAGATCTTGTTCAGACTGATTTCTTGACTTGTCACTCTTGATATTGATCTTGATTGTTTTATCATGGATCAAATCTTGATATTGTCTTGATTTTCAAGACAAGATCAAGATTTTCTTGTATTTTGCGGAAGCACTAATATGTTATGAAAAATCTTATGAAAAATGAAAATGAGTCGATTTGACCCGAACGAAATGATAGAATTTAAGTGCTGACTTTGCCTTCCTTTTCGATGCAGTTGTTAGCGGCGCCAAGCATGGCGAGGAGCAATGACAATGGTTGCGGACGCGGTTCCAAGCACACCGTCCGTCGCTGCGATGCCGCCGTCGTGTCACGTGGTAAGACAATGTCCCAGCAGCGCGGATCGATTGGTGTCGTTAACGGAGGCAGCGTCCAGCAACGTAACAACGGCGACAGCACCGGGAACAGCAACGGCACCACCACCGGCATCATCACCAGCAGCAACGCCAGCAATCACAGTCAAATAGAGGGTACGGCAGATTAGAGTTATCCTCTTGGACGCAGACTCGGTACACTTCAGAATTAATGTGAGTATTGTAGCATTTATATCGATCGTTTCATTTTCATAAATTTAAGGGGATTTTTAATAATTAAATGAATCTCAAAATAAGACAATTTAAATGAATAAATTTTAATTTTCGCTGAACAATGTCCGAGTCTTTTTCAGATCTTGATATAGAAATCTAATTCGGCATTTGATGATGTTTCATTCGTTTATATTGAAGTGAGCATGTCTAAAAAAAATGTATTTTTTAATAACGTGATAACAATTTTGTTTGAAATAAAGATTTCAAATAGGTAAAAAATAAATATGAATTGATCTCAAGCAGTGTAGTTCGCTAAAATCATCAATATTGCAAGAATTAATATGGAAGATACACTGCTTTATATATATTTGTGGATTGTATTTAAACAGGGTTTACGTTTAGAGTGAGTAAGGCTTTTCTCTTCCGCCTCTTAAGAGAATACTTTAGAAAATTTGCTCTTTTAATTACGTGGTTGCTTCAAAAATTGAAGATCGTTTTCAAATTATTTATGATTCTAAGAAGAGTAAATTATTTTTCTTTTTCTTGTAAAAATATCTCAACGCTATGATACAATATAAATAAGTTACATACGAAGCTAATTTCTCAATTTGCAAACGTTATTTTACCTTTTAAAATTATTCTATAATTATCTTTTCCTGAAATACATATAGTTTATATTCTATATTAAATATATTCTAAAATAATAAAATGCGTCAATTAATTAAAACAAAACATTATTGCAATGTATAAAAAAAATTACAATTTACACTGTGCGATTGCATAGTATAAAATTGATTTCATTTTGTACATTAAAATATTAACATTTTGCCGTTCAATTATATTTACCCATTCAAGATTCATGATAATTAAATGAATAGATCTATTTGTTTTGATGACTACGTCATCTTCTCTTAATTAATTTAAAGGAGCAGAGTAAGAGAAAAAGAAACGGAATCTTCAAGGGCGATAAAAATGATGCAACTCAGCGATTAGTCAACGTGAGGCGTAACTCGAGCAGCGTTAAGACACTCGAGAATAAATTCTGCGAAGGATTATTTTATACACAATCCGATTGATCCTTCAATTGACTATAGTTGTGAACGATTAATTAATGTTAATGTCTACAATTATATTGTTACCACGCAGATTTACTAGAACAAATGAGTGAGGAAATCAGACAGTGAAGATGTAGAGAGGGGGGAAGGGACAGTGTCGCGCAGTTGTGCAAACAAATTCAACTAATTAATCGGGAAGAGCGCGACTGTTCTGCAGTTGGATGCCTACATCCGGAATTTAATTTCTCCTCTTCGTCATTTTCCGTACGTTACTCGTTAGAGCGAGAAAAGGGGGAGGGAGGGAAAACGAGATATATTCTGCTCTTCCATATGGAAACATTAATTAAGTGGCAAGTTACGTTCCGTCATATGCGACAATTACATATACCTATATCGTTGCTTTTTATTTTCAACTGTCACTCGCATTTATAGTTTACTCACACCCGCGAGGAAAAATGAATAATAATAAATGCGTCTGTTTGCTCGGTATAAATACATTAATTTTTTAACGAGTTTAATGTCTAATGCATTAACGGAAATAATGGAATTTTACAGAAAACAAGAATATTACTGTTATTACATGTATTATAGTTATATATTTATTAAGAGTTGTATTAAAGCTCAATATTTTATTGTATAATGATATGGAGCAATGGAGCAACAAATATTTTATATGCAGTATCTTGTCATGTGCAAGATAAATAAAGATAAATAAAGATAAATAAAATAAAGATGCCACCTAAATTATTTAACTTTCAAACATGTTAAAATTAATAATTAAATTTGAAACGAAATTCAAAATAAATGCCTACTTAAAATTACTCACATGAGATTGATTCATTCTTATCCATTTATTCTGGAAAGGTAATGTTTTTTTCAAACACTGCTTTAAAATCGAATCAAAATTGGATCGATCCATTGCTAAAATAGTGCAACAAAATTTGAGCTTTCATCTATATTATTCGTCAAACATTGAAATTTCGTCGTCGTTTAGTTTGTCGATATTTCTGTTGCAGAAGACGAGAGGGTGAATGCATCACGCAGAATGAATTCGTGCGCGCTCTACTTTTCCCAACTGCGGGCGATGCTCGTGAGGAATCTCCTGCTGAAGAAACGCGACACGCGGAAGACGTTTATGGTAAGTTCAATCTCTAATTTTGATATATTGATGCAATTAAAAGTTATAATCGTAGTAACGATTGACATCTTCTGAGCCGCGACTGATTATTTTCGGAATTCACCTTTAAAATAGAGACCCGAACACTCTTAGGTACTTATGATTGTATGATTTTCATTTACCTGGTCAATCCTCGGAGAAATGTGTTTAAATTAAAAATTTACACCTGGTACGGAGAACACATCATGGGGCATGTGTCAAATTGATATTCGTGCCATACGTATAGAATTCTCGAACAGAAATATGTTGCCAAAATCATTCTTGATTCTTTTCTTCGGGAGCTCGTTATCACGCCGTGATATTGAATCAATCTTATATTATCTACATTTAAAGCACGGAATACGTGAACATCAAACATCGCGACACTGGGAGAATTGTCGGGATAGGCAACGGGAAACTTTCTAATTTAATCCAACTGAACGCGTCTATAATAGAATTCGTTTAAAAATAACTGAGATATATAAAGATTTCTGTGATATATGAAATATTTATTTTCATTTTTAAGTGTACTTTTAAATTTAAATTTTAAGTGTACTTTTAGATTTTGAATTTTAGATACTTTGAAACGTTAACTAAAATAAAAAATAAACTGTCTTAAATTTTTTCCGATTGAGTTTGATCATCAATAATACACGACAGATATGGGAAAATATTCAACAATCTAGTATATAATTTCGTCGAGTCATATAATTTCGCATTTAGACGACCCGTCGAATTTTCGCCGAGAATAGCTTAACTTCACATTTATTAGGTAATTCTGAGTAGAACTGTATAAGAG
This sequence comes from Tetramorium parvispinum, assembly GCA_011638315.1. Taxonomy (NCBI): domain Eukaryota; kingdom Metazoa; phylum Arthropoda; class Insecta; order Hymenoptera; family Formicidae; genus Tetramorium; species Tetramorium parvispinum. Next base: position 3,662 of record VBVR01001894.1, read on the forward strand.
CAGAGCAAAATTAAAACGACGAAAAAGAAGAGAGTAACGCGGAATGGCGGGACACGACTGCGTCTTGTCGCAGATTGCGTTCGCCAACTACGTTGCCAATTGGGCGTTTTTGCGTAATAGCAGTGCCAACTGGGCCAAGGGTTAACGACGGAGAAGGGAAAATACTTTTTTGTCTCGTTGAATTTCTCAGACTTTTTTTTTCATTGTTATTGTTTATATGAAGACGTAGCGTTTAGGATTAATAAATATCATTAATTAATATCCAATAAGTTTTAAAGCCAAATGTTAAACCTAATTATTTATATAAAGCGAAAGGAGATATTTGAGAAAGTAAATTCGTTTTAAAAGACCCAGATTACTATTTATATCTTCTGAGAACCCTAAAATATATTTAGTACATATAAATTTGTTTTTCACATTTATAAATCAATGAATTGTCTATAAGCTCCAAATATTTCTTATCTCAATTCTCAAATAATCATTCATTTTCTCAATCTATGTTCCAATAGCTATAATTTGCTAGATCTAAAATACTTGAGAGTTTATTATGTTAAATATATCTGGATACACTGCAGTGAGAAAATCCATTTCTCACTGTTTGATATGTACTCGTGTTCATATTACATGTATTCATCTGTACTCAATCAGTGACAAAGTATTAGAGGAGAAACATTCCACTGCGTTGCGGTACGATCTACTGGAAATCTGCAAAGATCAAAAGATTACAAATTTTCTTTATTGTTAACTTGATCCTGAGTGGGAGACTGTTTTTGTAAAAAAATTCAAGTACCATTATTGAAGCTCACTTTTTTCGAGCGTTCCTCTGCTTATTGTCCTTGGCTTTGAAGATAGCTGGATCAAGAACGTTGATGGGTCCATTATTCCACAAGGAAGCAGATATAGACTCGGTAGGTTCAATGGTGGACGGCAGCAGGTGAGGTCCGACCAGAAAATACGCTTGCTCGACCCAGGTAGGTAGAGGCAACCCAGCGACGCAACATTGCCACAGTGGCAGACCCAAATGGACCAGCATCATGCGAAAGTATGTCGTAAAATTGTCAGCTAAATGGTGCCAGCCGGTGCCTCGGTGGAGCCAAATACTGGGCGAATCCTGGTCCTGTTTAGTGCGATATGCCAAGTAGATCCTACCGATTTCGGGTCCCGGAAAACACTGACCGATCTCGAAGAGTTTGCAGTCGCGCGAATCTGCGGAAAACATGACATCCTGCGGCTCTGCGGTGACGTTTCCCACTTGGATCCCTGACGAATCTTGCGTCGACGGTCCCGCTTGGCGATCTTTGCTGACGTATCTCTTCAGTGACGAAAGACCGCCGATCTCCATACGACCTATTGAGAATTCTTCGCCTGTATCAATATGAAATCTTCGAATTAGTATCAGTGAATTAAAATCATCAGTTTGAGATCAATAGTCTTCTACACTACTATGGGCAAAAATCTTTTAAGTATAAAGGATCTTTGGAATATCAAGAGTTTTTTTGGACAATTAAATACTGTTTCTTTGACGATTCGGATAGCTTAGCTATCTATAACTATATCTCACATTATTTGAACAACTGAGTTATGGTTACACTAGTTAATAAAAATCTAATATGTCTGTTTTGTTGAATGAAAGATTGCTGATAGCGAATGTTGCAGCAAAAGAATTAGTGATAGTGAGCTGTATGAGAAATCGACAAATAATGGTTTCAGTGATTAGCGATTTTTATCTATCACAACAAGAGAATCAATATTGAAAGGTAAAATGTATATTTTCGAAAGTTTTCAAATCAGTCTCTAAAGGAGTTCTTTCACGATCAATATTTTATGCTGTATAATATCATTAATTGGATTATATTGAAGATTTGCAATATATTGTGTCAATCAAATGTTTGTTAAAATATATTGTGCAATCCGTGAGATATTGGTCCGTTTGTAAATTCGTCTGCATTATTTCCCTATACTGTGCAAAATCAAATATTGTACAATAACATTGACCGTGTAGAGAGAGCGTCAATAATATTGTACAATATGATTGTACAATAATATTGACCGTGTAGGGATCGCTTAAGTGCCGAAGGCGATTATTAATTGTTAAGCAAACACAGAACTGATTTTTATATTTATATCGCTTACAATTATATCTTCCAATTTGATATAATAATTATTAATAATTATATAAAAAAGTATGTACAACAGTAAAGTTCAACAACCAATTTTATTATTCTGTTATTCGTAGTTTTATTTAAAAATTACAAATTATATTAGTGAAATTATAATTCAGAAAAACATGTTAATGAATTGGAATATATATAACATGTTAATGAATTGGAATATATATAACAATAAGAAATATTAATAAATTTGTAATATGATAAAAATTTATAATAAAATTGGAAATTGAATAGAATATTGTTTTAACAATATAAGAGAAACAGTTTCTAATGAATAAAATTATATATATTAATAAGTAAAATAAAGTATGATTTTGTGGGACGTACATGAATATTGCAATGAAGAAAATACAATCGCTGAGAGCGAAAGGATTGAATCGGAAATGCAAGATTAAAATAAAATTCATCAAAGTAACCTGCTATATCAAGATTCCACTGCAGCAAGAAACCGTCGATGGAGGCATAAAAATTCCGGATATCTTCAGGAAGCGCGCAGCAATGGCGTTGCTCCCAACTAGTGATAGCACCAGATTCGCAACCATTTCGTCTCTCGATCCGCACGTTTCTCACACATGGCGAGCTCTCAAGGATCTTGATCACGCCGAGGGTTAGATTCTCATAAAAGGAATCCTCGGTGACAATGTCCACACAGAATGACATCGTCTCAGAGTTCTTATTATCTGCCTTTTAAATTTAATTATTTTCAAATTGATTCGCCCTCTTTTCAAAGCTTAAAATTGCAAAATATTTAATTATTTTCAAACTATCTATCTTTTAAGTTATCAATAATTTTAAAAAGAGTAAAAAAGGAATTGTAGAGGAATTATAAAGGATAAGCCAAAGGATAGACCAAAATTGTAATATTGTTTAGCAGCATTCTATAAATAACTTCAAATTATTAGTTTTAAATTTGTTAAAATATAAGAAACTAAAGATATATTTTACATTTGTATAAATAATTTATAATGTTTTAATATATATATTAATAATATATCTTAATATGTATATTTTTTAAATATTTGAATATATTATATTATATTTTTTTCTATGTACATTTCCCTGTTCGAACTGTCATGTAATTCGAATTTATTCTCGTATTTTTGTTCTGCCTCTTATCATCTGTTTCTTACGGTACCTCTCTTATGTAATGTCCGCTCTTTGCAGAAGATAAAAGTTAAAAAATGACGAGCAAATGAATGGTGCATTAAGTCACAGATGGAAGCAATTACCATTTGTATATTTATACTACTCTGCTCACTTATTCTATCTATTTCTTACTGAGAAGAAATATAAGGAGTCTATTCACTCGCGATCGACGTTTCTGTAAACGAGGTTTAGAGTTTCGATCTATATTACGTAATCATATTAGTACAAAGTCGAAATGATATAAATTTTGCACTAAGATTGCATTACGACACATTACAATTCGCTTGTGGCACAATGTCAAAAAGATCTCTGTGAACTTCTATCTTTCCACGTTCTAGCACAAAGAGTATGCGTCAGTTCTTTGTTGATTGCCATGACGACGGAACTTTCGAAGCTATCAATATCCCCGAACAATGCACAATTTAATCATAATTTGTAAAAGAGAAATAATTATGAAATCATTTTATATCACAGTTATTAGTAAGTTACCATGCTCTCGTATTTAAATTATTAACATAAATTTTTTTTATCATCTCTCAATTTTTACGAAGAATTTTTGAAACAATATTGTGAATTTATAAAAGAGAAAAACACACGGTCAAAACAATTTGAGGTATTGTTTAGTATCATGTTGCGAATAGTGAAACAAAGCAGCAGGTGCGTGTAGAATGCGGAATGATTATGGGATATACACGTATACACACGGGGAATTTCTTATCATGTAGAAATTACGTGTTACGTTTTTAGGGGCGTAATATAAAACAAGGGTCACCCTATCTTATATTCTTATATTAACTACAATAAATATAAGAAATATTTTATTCATTTAATAAACTGTACAATTGTGAAACGGTTATGTTTATAAAATATTCCCTTTAAAAGGTAATGAAAAATCCTTATTTTTTTCTTTTTTTTCCCCTAAAGTTTGTACCTTTCTCATTACCAATTAATCTTTTAAACCTATATATACTATTCATAATGTCAAATTATACTCAATTTAAATTATTTTTAGCTATTCTTATATACCATAATTATGTATTTATCAGATCCTACATCAGCACCATTTGATTGCCCACAGGAGGTCGTTCTACCCCTTTATATCCTCGGGGCCTTGATTGTGGTAAAGGCCATGATACCCAACCCAAACTTTCCCGCGTTGACGACGCAGAGGCACGAAGGAGATATATTCGAATTATTTAATGGCTACAAAAACAATACGATCGCCGTAGTACCCAATTCTACGGAAACTCTCGTAAGTAGTACTAGTCTCTGAAAATCACCACCAACTCAATTATTATTGAACCAAATAAAAATACTTTTGCTTTCAAATATTATGACAAATATATCATTTTGTATATATACGTATGTGAATGATATATTGTTGAAATTATATTGTTTCATTCTATTTTTGTTAAAAATACACGATAAACCAGTGAATTGAGCAATTATAAAAATATTACAAAATTAAAAGATTTTTATTTATACAATTTTTATATTTATAGATATTCATCTTACAATTAATTGTGCCGCTCGATTTTGAGCATCGTGACCGCTTCTACATACATATATGTAGGTCAGTGGAGTCAGATATCTGTGGGTCAGATATATGTAGAGGAAACCTACAATTTTTACACGGATATTAACTTTATATTAAAGCGTTTGGTTTAAATTATTTCACACTTTGAACTTTAAGTCTTATTTCCAGAATATAATATTTTTAAAGATGACCAATATTTTGCTAAATCATTCGATTCACTGGTTTATTCTGTATTTACCATTGAATTGATTTGAATGTTTAAATAAGCATTCTTGCTCTTTCAAATTTAATTTTGCAAAAATTAAGACGTTCGATAAGAATATTAATTTTCATTTTAATTTCATTTTTAATAATAATATAAAATCTTAATTCCTTTTATAAAAAATCTTTTAAAACAATATTCTATCTAGAAATAATCAACTTTAAATTCAAAATTACACTTCTTTTCGCTACATATATCTTTTACATCGTATATAATTTTATTTCAAACTACTTTAAGAAATGGTCTTTCTGTCGAGACAATATTCCGAGATTTCACGTGATATAAAATTAATGATGTATTTTCTAGAGCTTCTTAAACTCCATGAATAGCCTTTGGCGCTCTATGTGGGATTATCCCGATAAGCTTCCTTTAAACTTCATGGTGTTCGACACGAAAGATGATCTGCAAGCAGCGTATTGGAGAGATCCTCACAGTGTACCCCTAGCAGTTATCTTCGACGACCCCCAGCCGATATCACGGCGTCTCAAGTAAGATAATTTTTACATCGTTTTAACTATTAATTAAACTTAGAACAAAAGAGTGCGCAATTTCTTTCGAAAGAAAAATGTTTGCACAGATTCATGACAAAGGACATTTTTTTTAATAAGGAATATTTTTATTTCTTACATAGCTAAAATATCGAGAAATAAATTTCTGAATGAGATGTATAATGATAAATATATATTAATATAATGGAACATAATGGACCAATTATGATTTTTTTTATTTTGATTTAACTTTCGAAAAAAGCTTGATTTAATTAGCTTTTTCATTAATATATGAAACTTTTTGTATTGTTTAGATATGTAATTAGGACGAATCCTTTGTATCCCTTACCGCCTTCGCCAACCGAATTGTATTCTGCTCCGATCAGTTGTCGAAAGAATAAGACCGGTCATTGGATGGGTGATATTTTATCGATAAAGACCGGAGAATCCTGTCCCGTCAACAATTACTTGCATTCCGGCTTCTTGGCTCTGCAGATGATAATGGATATCACAAAGATAAAAGTGAGTCCTTTCTTAGACTTCGAAATTTAATAAATGTCTAGTAATTTTATTTATGGGTCACGCCTCTTGCTTGATAAGAACATAAGTCTGATTTGGCAATTAAATTTAGGGATTGAGCCTGATGTTACTTTTTGCAGTTGGACATGGAAGATTCCGATGTGTCAGTACCGAATATTAAACTCATAATGTTTCCTAAGGAAGCGTATACAGCTGGTAAGCAGTCTTATTATTTTTAGATTTACTTATTTCTGCGCTGCACATTGTATTTGGTTTGTTAACGATTATATTCTTTCCTTAGACTGGATGTTAGCCTTCAGAGTTGTTATTCCGCTTTACATGGTCTTGGCGCTCTCGCAATTCGTCACCTATCTTCTGATCTTAATAGTTGGCGAGAAGGAAAATAAGATTAAAGAGGGAATGAAGATGATGGGCTTAAACGATTCCGTCTTTTGGTAAGATCTCGTAAATAATTCTGTAAAAATATTGATTTCCAGCTCTGATATTTTTGAAAAAAGCTAATTTGTATTAAATGTTCTCAATAATACTCTCTTTATTACTTTTTTCCCTCTCGTAGGTTGTCTTGGTTCATCATCTATAGCATCTTCGTTTTTCTGCTCTCTGCTGTCGGAGTAGTGTTGCTCTTCACGCTGCAAATGTTTCAACACACACATTTCCTACCGATATTCCTATTGGTTGTTTTATACAGTTTCTCCGTTATTATGTTCGCTTTTATGATTACACCATTCTTCGATAAGTCGCGCGTAAGTAATTTTTGATGGAAAAATCCTTTCATATATTTTTCTTAAAAATTTTTGTGTTTGATATAATCATTAGCAAAGAACAACAATATAAATTATTTATCTATTAATCTTTAATCAAGAGAAATTATATAATATGAATAATAAAAATGTCTTTTTGTTTCAGACGGCAGGTGTCTTGGGAAACTTTGCTGTCACAATATTGAGCTTAATGTATTTCATTCAAGTATTTGTGAGTGATTCCAGCTCAGTCACATACTGGTTAGTTTCTTTGATCAGCCCAACCGCTGTTGCTTTGGCGATGGATAAGGTAAGTCTTGAAGTATTCTGTGATGATAGAATGTGATTCATTCTATGGAGACAATAATAAATTGAATAAATTCTATTGATTTTCAATAGGGATTTCGATTTGATGATTTAATATTTTACATAATTTTAAAACAAATTGACAATAATAATAGTTTGTTTAATTTTCTTTAAAAAATTATAATTATCAATTTTTTAAAGAAAATTTTTTGTTAGTGAAATATTTTACTTAACACTTATAAACAATTTAATAAGGAGAAACTTGCAAGTGTTTTTATAATTGCGACAATGCGAATTTCTAATATACATCATATATTTTAAAAAGCTTGGAACTGTGTTGTTTAGGCTCTGGTGCTAGACCTACAAGGTGAAGGAGTGAATTTTGATAATCTCTGGTCCGGCCCAGGGATTCCTTTCGGCGGCAGTCTCATCATGATGACTTTGGATATTTTTCTATACGGCTATCTGGCCTATTATCTCGATTCCGTGATACCAAGTACGTTTCTTTTTAATTTTTTCACAATTTATTGCTGCAATGCTATATTATTTCGCAAAAACAAGTTTTGTTAAATATGAGAATATTTTTACTTTTAAATAATTCTTAAGAATAATTGCGTCTTCTTGGATATCTAATGTAGAGATCAATTTTTAGGTGAGCATGGAACCAAGAGGCCACCTTGGTTTTGCTTTTTACCCGGTTTTTGGTGTCAAAAGAAGGTTCAAAGGGTGAGTTTTTAAGAGTATTTAACAAAAATATAAGTGAACCTATAAATCTTTTATTAAAATATATTACACACAGATCTACATCGGATAATTTTTCAAAATAAATTTAAAATTATGTTTTATTGAGGTGGACTATTTTATTGTACAGATTATTTGAAATATTTCAAAATAATATAAAAGTCCGAAAAATTTTATAAAAACATGAAGACATTCTAAAATATCTAAAAGACTTATTAATCGAGTCATTTTTTTTCCTTTCAACAATAAGGGCATTACTGGATGAATTGTGGCTGTGTCGTCGTTTTCATAGAAATATTTACAGATACCATCATCGAACGGCGAATCGAATTCGTTCATTCCGGGTGAGGAGACGAATCGCGACGTGGAGCCGGTGGTCCGCGAGATGAAGGGCCGCGAAGCGATCAGGATAGCTGACCTCTACAAATCGTTCCATAAGTGCAGGCGTCCAGAGATCAAGGCGGTAAACGGCATCAACCTGACTATCTACGAGGGTCAGATCACCGCCATTCTCGGTCACAACGGCGCCGGTAAGACTACTCTTTTCAACATCCTTACGGGCCTGACCGCACCTACATCCGGCACTGCCCTCATATTCGGCTACGATGTGCGCGATTCCAACGACATGCGAGCAATACGCAGCATGACCGGAGTCTGTCCGCAACACGACATCCTTTTCGATCTACTGACGCCGCGCGAACACCTCGAGTTCTTCGCCGCGGTGCGTGGCATTCCACGCTCGATGATACGACATGAGGTATGTAAAACAATAAAAATATCTATATATTTCATATTTGTTATATTGATTTATATTATTTTGCTTAATAGTGTATATTAATTAATAATGGTCATCATTTCATTTGTTAAAAATTGATAAAGATTATATTTTTGATCTGCAGGTGAAGAAAACCCTGAAAGACATCGATCTAGTCGAGAAGGCGGACACCTTCGCGCGATACTTAAGTGGCGGACAGAAGAGAAAATTATCTGTGGGAATCGCTATTATCGGTGATCCCAAAATCATTATCCTTGACGAGCCTACCGCCGGGGTGGATCCTTACTCGAGGAGACAGATGTGGTCCCTTCTGCAGTCGAGGCGGCATGGAAAAGTGATTTTATTGACAACTCATTTCATGGACGAGGCGGATATACTTGCTGACAGAAAAGCAGTAATCAGCAAGGGAAAACTTAGATGTTGTGGCAGCTCCCTATTTTTAAAGAATAAATTCGGCATTGGATATCATTTAACGTAAGGATGTTATTAGTATTTACCTTTGTATTACATTCATACAAAACTTAATTTATTAATTAAAATTTTGATATTTGAAACTCTGAATTTGAATAAAATAATTTCAAACATTTAATGAATATTATTGTGTAATTATAGATTAGTCCTAGAGGGTAATGCCAGAGAGCATGCTATCAGCCGATTAGTAATGTCACACGTATGTAAAGCGGAGAAGGCGAGACGTCATGGTCGGGAATTAAGCTTCATTCTACCTCACAACTCCGTGGAGAATTTCGCACCCCTTTTCTCCGCAATCGAGCATGAGATTAAGACCCGTTCGAGTAGACTCGGCATCAGCAGCTATGGCGTATCGATGACTACCCTGGAGGAGGTATTCTTGCATTTGGAAAAAGACGAAGAGACCGAGTGCACAATGGATAACTTATCGAAGAAGATGGTACGCAATCGAGCGCTCAGCCGATCGCTCTCGTTACAGTCCAAGAGCACATCATATCAGAGTTTGCAGAACGAGGGGGTAACTGTACAGAGCGATAGCCAAGGAAAAAGTATGTGGTTCTCTTTTCATACATTCCGTCCCCAGAGTTTTTGCAATTTTAAAGAAAAACGATTCTCTTTTCTCTCAAATAAATAAATATGCGATTTTGTTATTTAATTAATATTTTTATTATTAATTAATATTATTGAATATTAATATTGCCTTAATGTTTTTAATTATTAATTATTGGTGTAATAATATTACGAAATTATTTAGCGAACGATTTGCCGGACAGCGTCCATAATAATGATCGAAATCCACCTGTGCTCGGTCTCGGCCTAGATCCCATCAAGATTCGGCCTAACTTCCTTCAAACTCTCTATGCCATGCTACGTATAAGAGTGCTCAGACTCTTTAGAAACCTCCAACTATTGTATTTCACAATCATCATGCCACTAGCTCTGATAGTACTCGGTCTCTACCTGAATAGCATCCGGACGGTCGACTCTAAAGCGGAGTCGCTAAAACTTAATAGCCGTAAGTATTGCAAGTTATGAGAAATAGAAGATAGAGTAGCTTAATTCTTTTCTTCGCATTTATTTATTTTTTCCCCCATTTACTTTTGAAACATATGCACATTGCAAATCGGTTCTTTAAAGAGGGAGATGTTTCCAAATTAATCATCTTCATTGAGATGTTATTGTTTAAATATATTTTTATAAAAATTTAAGATTATTACATATTTAAGTATATGTCCACAAATTCACAAATATAATCAAATAAAATTTATAACATAAATCTTGATATCATAGAATTGAAGATAATCGATATGAATCAATCAAGTTTGTGAATGGGTAAAAATATATAAATTCATTTTACAGAAAAAAATTTTTAAAGTTTAATAAAATTGTTATTATTTTTGGAAAATTAAATCAATCACATGGTATGTTTTTTTTTCCTTTAGGTACGTACAACGAAACTGAGATTGTCTATCTAAATAATACCGACTCCGACATTACTAAGTTGGTAGATAGCATAGCTCAAGACGCGAGGCACATCGAGGAATACGATGGCAATTTCGCGAATTTAATAAATATCGCGCCGCATGTAGCCGCCTTCAACATTAATGATTATAATCTGCCGCGACTCAATCTGACCGTCACATACAACGATACGATGCAACATTCCCTTCCGATATTGATAAACATTCTTTCGAACGCTTATTATAGGTGAGTTTGTCATCTGTGGAAAAAATGAAGAAGATTCAGAATAATAGTTTTGAAATATTTAAAGTACAAGAATTCTCTTTAATATGATAATAGATAGTTATTGAAAGTGTTACATATAAACATTCTTAATTTATATAAAAATATAGTATAAGAAATGTCAAAATCAAAAATTGAATATGTTTACAAATTTAAAATTTTTGTTTAGATTGATCTCGGGAAAGAACGAAGCTACGCCGATCGAAGTCCATACACACCCCTTCCAGCAAACGTCACAACCCCAACAGTTCAATGTCGGCGCAGCCAGCTGCGCTACACTTCTCGGCATGGTTTTCATATTATTGCCGATTACTTTAGCAGTGGATATGGTTTATGATCGCGAGGTAAGAGCTTTGCTTCTCAATTCTAATTATAGATTATGTTGGTCTTGTTATACAAATCATGTTTCTAAGCTTCTGTTTTCCTGCTGTAGACTTTCTGTTTAATTAGAATTTTTATAATATAATATTTAGTATTAAATCATAATAAACATCTTAATATATTAAAAATTAAACAAAATATCTATTCACGTGATTTTTATTTGTAATTAAATTGGAGTTTTTTTGTTGGTTTTAAGTGAAGTAAATGTTTTAAAATTTTAAATTCTTATTCTTGATATTATATACTTGTTTAAACTTTTATTGAACTTTTCTGATCTAAAATCAATTGAAAAATTTAGTAAACATAAAATTAAAATATAATAAAGTTTTTCCTTTCAAAAAGGTTCTATATACAATATAAATACTTTTCAGATCAAAGCGAAGAATCAACTTCGCGTGAATGGCCTGTCATTCTCCATGTACTTTCTTAGCTACTTCATTGTGCTACTCGGCCTGATGACTTTCATCTGTCTGTGCATCCTCGGCATCATATTTCTCTTCGATGTGCCTTCGCTACGGGAAGTACCGGCCGTCATTACCCTCGGCATTCTCATCATGCTCTACTGCCCATCATCTATTCTCTTCTCTACATGTCTCAGTTACATCTTCGACAAGTTGGATTCCGCGCAAAGCATGTTGCCAAACATCGCAACCTTCTTCGGATTGCTACCGTTCATCTTCGTCATGATTCTCGATATGCAAGGACTTGGTAAATAGTAACTAATCATACTGAGATCATATCTTATCATTTTCTTTCAGTGGGACTGTAATGAAAACTTTTCTCTGCAAGCTTTTAATTGCGAAGTCTAATTCGCGATGTTACTCATGGAATGAAATATTTTTTTATATTCTTTTAATTTCATTTTTGGTATTTTTGAAATGTTTGTTTGAAATGATTGTTTCCAGTCCAAATAATTAAATCTGATTTTGAAAGCGTTTGCTACAAATTTTATCGACAAAATTAGTAAAAATAGAACAGTATCTGATAACAGAATATAATGGCTGTAGAAACTGAGAGAGCAGAATCTATTTCATAATCACTTAAATAATATATTTCATTTAAATGTTAACGAAATGACAGATTTTGTTCGGTTTCTGCCATAATCTGTTAACCATTCATTATCACATTGCGAGTAGTTTACTTTCTGGAAAGCTAAATCTTTGATTTCGAATATCAATTTCTAACTTACGGTGTTGTCGATTCATAGAATCATTTATGTTTTTCTCTTTTGTCTGAAATTTCGAGATTACAAGCTTTATGACTGTTTTTCTTGGATATATTTACCAAAATTAGTAAATATCAAAATTACAAAATTATTTTATCTGTCACATTACAATTTGTTGCTTAAGGTGGGACAGCTTCGTTCGCGTTGCACGTGGCCTTTTCCCTTTTGAACAGCATGTACGTGCCGTATGCGGCGGTATACTACGTGGATCGCGTTCATTTGATGTGCTCCATCAACGCCGCCTGCCATTATCTCGCTATGTCTGATTATCTCACCATGGAGATCATATTGTTGGCTTTTGGCGCGTTGCTGCAATGCCCAATTTGGTTCTTCGTGCTACTTCTGCTGGACATCAACAAGAGCGGCGGCAATGTCAGCGATATGTTGAAACGCTACTTTCTGGTTAGCATAAATTTATCGCTATCAGTTACAATTTGTAGTGTTAATCTTTATTTTTACTGTAAATTTATTTTTTTATACTATATAAAATGTGTAAAGTTGGTTATTGTTAAGCACGGTACTGTTAAACACGATGTAGCAATTTCTTAACTCCCTTCATTTTTCTAATTTACCTGTAGATTTCTTCATTTAATTATAAGATGATTTATGAGAATGAAAAAACCCAGTAATATTTTGCACGAAATATATAAGTATAATTTAATAATTTTTTATTATTTAATTAAAGTTATATAATTTTTTAATAAATAAATATTGTTGTAAAGTTCTCATATAATTTGAGATAAACCTTTCAGCCATCCTGTTTATGAGCAAATAGCCAGTCTTAATTTACTAAAATTTACTAAATCAAAAAACTACTAAAAATATCTCTGAAGTATATTTTGGTAACATAAGATTTTCCATTGCTATGTAGCGTGATGGCGATTCCGTTCGTGAAGAAATTATGGAAAATTCTGATATCGGCGAACACGAAGACACAGATGTAAAAAACGAGCGGCAAAAGGTTTTTAATTTTGTCGTTTCGCCAGCCCTTGGTCAAGAACCGCCGCTAGTATTGCTTCAGGTAAGTTGGTACAGATTAAATTATCATTCATTATAGAATAAAGATATATAGCAGAGTCTGTCAATGAAAAATTCTGCTAAAATATTTAAATATTTCGTAAAGTTTTATTCAATCGAAATGATGTTAATATCAATCCTAATTAAATCTGCAGCTATATAAAAATATCGATCAGAGATGTATCCTTGCATTTAAATATCTTAGTATTAATATATAACAAAATTAGTCATAGTTCGGTTTAACTTAAAACTATTTTTGTAATGCCACTATTCGATCTTTTTTCACCGCGATGCAAAGTTATTCTTATCTTATTTTATCTCACGCATCATAAAACGCATGATTATAGAATCTGCGAAAGGAGTACCGACAGAAGGAGTCAGGGACATCGTCTTGCTGCTCGAAGCGCGAAGACGAGCGGAAGATCGCTGTGCGAAATCTCTCGTTGGCGGTAGAACCGGGCGAGGTGCTGGGCCTGCTGGGCCACAATGGCGCTGGCAAGACTACGACGATGAAGATTATCATCGCCGAGGAGGCGCCGACGAAGGGCAGGGTGCAAATTAGTAGCCACAACATTAACACCCACGTGACGGAGGCTTTCCGGCTGATGGGCTATTGTCCCCAACATGACGCTCAATGGAAGAATATCACTGTAAGAGAGCATTTGGAATGTTACGCCGCGATTCGCGGGGTTCCATGGAGTGAAGTCGACAGGTACGATGGGGGATATCTTTCAATTTCCATCTAATCCATATAATAAAATGTGTTATTAATTCTTTAGAGATATAAAAATTAATTTATAAATACATTTAAATTTAATTATTATAAACTTAAAAAAATTCTGTCAAAAATTTAGCATCAAAGTTTTATTGTAACATTAAAAATTAGTACAACACTACTACATAATTTTAAGATATAATATACTTGCTTTTTCATGCGGCAATTGTTTAGTCTTATCATCTAGATAAATTAATATTTTTTTAAGTTTTTATAGTTTATATAATTATTTAGTTTCAATTACTATGTATGGTTTTCTTCATGATTCGTATAACTATCTAGTTCATTATTGTTGCAGAATCGTGGATCTATATTTGTCCGGTCTACAGATTCATGAACACGCCGACAAGCAGACTCAAGAATGTTCAGGTGGAACTAGAAGAAAACTTAGTTTCGCGATGGCGATGGTCGGTGGACCCAAATGTATTCTCATGGACGAACCGAGCACGGGGATGGACCCCAGATCGAAGAGATTCCTATGGGATACAATTCTTGCTAGTTTTCAGGTAAGAGCACCATACAAATTGACACTATTCTTCCCTAATTTTATCTAAGGCATTTTTCAAATGATATATTTTTTACAAAATTCTATAATATAATATAAAATGGATGAAAAAAAATAATATAACCAATAGGAATAAATAGTAAATAAAGATGAATAGTAAAATAATAACAAGATAATTATCAGGTTAAAAGATTAAAAGGTTTCGCATTTGAGTATAAATTACATATTACAAACTTCTCTTCTCTTCTAAAGATTTCTTTAATTAATAGGGCGGCAGGGGAGTTATATTGACTACCCACTCCATGGAGGAAGCCGATGCGCTGTGTTCAAGAGTTGGCATAATGGTAAAGGGTGAACTGAGATGTATCGGTTCGACTCAGCATCTAAAGAATCTCTACGGTGCTGGTTACACCCTAGAGATGAAGCTGTTGGGCGGTGATTGCACACCGACGACACCCTCCGGCGATAGAATCACCAGTTTAAAAGAGTTTGTCGCCGACCTCTTTCCCGATGCCACTCTGGAAGAGAGCTTCGCCGATCGGCTAGTCTTTGCCGTGCCCCAACGTGCCGTGAACTCTTTAGCTGAGTGTTTTACACAATTGGAGAAAGGTGAGAAAATGATTTAAAGAGATTAAAGAATTTCTTCGAAATTTAAAATTCGACTTCTTTACGGCTCCAAAGAACACATAAAGAATGTTTTATAGAAATATATGAGAAATATTGGAATTAAAAGATAAAAAAATTAGAAAAAGTAACTTTATTGGTTTTTGTTTTACATTCAATTTGGAATTTTTTAATTGCAGTAGTTTCGAATATTGCATCTTTTTTATTAATAATAATTAGCCAATCTCTAATTTTCAAGAACTCTTTGATTGAGAGAGACTTAACGAATCGAAATTAGAAATTTCAGAATTTTTTATTTAGGAATTTAAAACTTTAATCTTGTATTGTAAATCATGAAGGAAATTTCATAACTATTTGAAAATTTCTGCTTGCAGCTAAACTCGAACTGGATATAGAAGAGTACAGCTTTAGTCAAACTACCTTGGAACAAGTGTTTCTCAAGTTTTTGCATTAGGACACTTCTTTGGAAAGACGATGTGCCATCGTTAAATGATAATCGATGATAAATTCGCAATCAGTGCGCACGGAAGAACTGTTCATCTACGAGAAAAAGTATTTGAACATGACAGATGTTTTTAATTTCTTTCGGAATTTACTGACCACATTGTGAAACAATTTTCATTGTTCTTGCTAACAAGTTGTGTGATTACGCCATTGACAATGTGATGAAATCTATCATCTCTTTGTTAGAATGTTGCGGATAACGGAAATAGCGAACATAATAATTATCTAACGATACAACTAGTGTTGTATTACAAAGGCATAGCAAAGAGACACATCATCTTGTGCCTTCAATCCTTGGAGGAGCAATGAAGAAACGATCAGATAGAATAGGAAAAGAAGAGTTGAGTGTGTGATAATCTTAATTTTATTTTAAAGTGATATATCAAGATGACAAGTTGTTCGGGAACTTGATAAAAAAACGATAAATGAAGAAGAAATATGATGAAAAACAAGAAACAATTATCCGAGAATCGTAGTGTCTAAGATAATAAGATGAAGAATTATTTAACTGTTCCAAAGTATTGAAAAAGAAATTAGGAAATTATAGAACAATGAAAAAACAATTAGACAGAAATGTGTTGTGTTTAAAAAAGGGGGACTTTCTCATGTTAAATTCTCAAAGTTAAATTCTAGACTGTTAAAGCAAGAATGAAGAAGACGTAAAGCGATGGAGGGATAGCCGACTAATCGTCTCACCGTTATACGTTCGACAACAGTATTAAGATGATAGAAAACTAGGGATGACAAAATGGCGAACAGATAGATATCTACCGAAGCCTAGATTTGAGGGAGTGTTAAGTAGACGCTTTGTAGCTCCAAACTGGCAGAATGATGAAGGGACGAAGAAACTATGAGGGAACACACACATAAATTAGCCACTAGTCCTAGCGTGCAATTTCAAAGGAACATTAAGTCACTAATTATCTTGCAGCTTTACTGAAGAAAAAAATGGAGAAACGGAACTTGAAAGAAACATCAAAATTCTTCAATTCCAAAATTAAAGAAAAAAAGAGAGAATTTAACAACCGTTATCAAACTGGCAAATCTCGTTGCTGCAAAATTTCTGCGATCGAGAAACGTTGGGAAAATAGTCCATTAGTTTTAGCATGGAAATGCTTCGAGAACAAATCATCAGTTCAGGTTGAAGAAATAGAACAGGAGGAAATGAAGTTAATCCTTCAGATGGTGCTTGAAGAAAGTGTTGAGGCAACAGTTCGTCTTCGATTTACCGGAGAAACAGCGATCGATAGAACTGTGGAACAGTTAGGAACAAATAGAAATCTAATAATAGTGTCTTTCCTTTAGGAGAACGTCAAGGTGACAGGGTGGACGAGGGAGAGACGTTGACGGTGATGTTACCGTTCGTTTTAGTAATCGAGCGCAATCGCCCTTCGCGAAAGAGGACTCTCTCTACAAAGTTTTGTGTATTTATTCTATAAATAGTATCGCGGGAAAGGGGGAGAAGATACATATTATATAGTCGTGATTTGAGCACGAGCTCCCTTTTAACAGGTGGAGCTTCGCTGTTCCCAATGCTGGGCTCTACACTCGATATTTCCCACGAAGTTTTTATCTGACATCTCTATCTGTCTCTCTCTCTCTCTTTCTCATCGGCATTATTTCATCCGTAACGTGTCGCGTCCGAGAGATAGATCCTCCGCTATCGGAGATCCGCGTCCGAGGGGGTGAATGTCGGGTGTGAGTGCAGTGAGTGCGCGAGGAGTGAACATCCTCGTGGCGTAGAGTCGAGATTATGTACTGATAGTTTACTTCGTATTTGAAAAATTTATCGATAATAGATCTCGTACCGATATTGCACTGGAATTGGGAGCGCACGTCCCGTTGTTTTCGGGCAGGGCGGCTTGTTCGCGGTAGCTACAGATCGATAGATCGGCTCGAGAAGATTGACAACCGACGACGTTTCAGTTCTCGGCTGATCGCATCGTTACTGAAAAAGCCATTACATATACATCAGTAAACCGCACTGTAAATCTTTTACTTATTGTTTATTATTGTATATTATTTTACTTGCAATCCCTCTGTGTGATTATTGATTGCAGAAAATAAGTAATCTAAAGTAAGTTTGATAGAAATTTATATACTCTTGAGATATATTGGAATTTCTCTAAATTTTTTTTACATTTTAATTTTTCTCAAAGAATTCTTTAAAATTTTTAAATATCTTTTCTTATATATTTCTTCTGCTGTCAAATAATTTAATACCTTAATAAAAATAACACTAGAAATACCGAGCGGTCATTTCTAACTGTTTCTATTTTTAGATTAATATTCTATTTCTTGTAAAAGATGCAATTCTGAAATTTTATAGCTTCAAAATGAAGAAAATGATTGATGAAAAGTTATAAAATTTCGGAATTCTATTTAATTAGGAAGGAGTGTAGATAGTAAATCGTAAATATTTTCTAGGTAAAGTTACAAACGGATACATTTTTCAAGGTGGAAGGTTGAAAATAGATTTCGGGATTTTTCGAAATACCCACTTTTTGAGCCGAGCTATCGAAGTGGCGCCGACGTGAGTCCTATATCGGGCTGGATGCATCGAGTTACGAGGAGTGTTCGAGAAGTAGCTTTCATCGCGGAATATAATTACCGCAAAGGTATTGATTACTTTTGGCTAAGAAGCTTTTTAGGCAAATTTTAAGCATTATGCAATGTTATGGGATCGATATTTCATATTTGTGCTTATTATAATTCCCGAGAAATTAAGAAAAATCCTTCCTGGAAGGCATTAATGGGGAAGCGTGATGAGAGAAGCATCAAAGTCATCCGACGGTTTGCATTTAAGAATTGAAATAAGAGAAATACAGCGCGGCTGGTCAATTTCGTCAACTGATGCTGCGATGCGTTCTGCGTATATACTGTGATCGGCAGATTGGACGATGTTTTTATTCTCTTTTGACAAGCGAAGAGATTAACGTGCCTTGAGTTCAATATATACAATATTACGCATAACTCGAAGAAGCCGAGAAATTGTTAATTATCGGCTGCAGTCAGGCTGTTCACTGAGAGTGAAGTGCGATTGTTCCTCGAGAGCTACGAAGTACCGTAGCGATCTCTTTCTGTCCTGTTACTTTTCTTCCGATACTACAGTGCGATCGTTTTTTCCGAAGATCCGCGAGGCGTCGTATTATTTCTCGAACACCTCTCGCATTTTCTACTCACGTAATTAAGAATACCCCAGGGAAAGCCGTAGTCGTAAAGAGAGAGAAAAAAAACACAAGAATATGACACGGCTTATAGAGAGCGCAACAAGAACACGCAACTAGAACATTTTTCTTGTGTGATAACAATCGTACGACACTCTTTACCGTTAAACATCGATTGAATAATACAGCGAACGATTTCCGAGAGAAAAACAGTCGCGATTGAAGATGATTATTAATATTGTAGATTTAACTCTTTACACGCGGCGATTCTGTTCTGCACATCATTGGGCCTTCGCAGTTGAAGGACGGATCTTGCAAAAAGAAATGTAAAAAACAAAACTTATTATCTATTACAAATATATTACAAATTATTTTTTTTCTTCTGTAATTAAATATTTTGTGAAAGAATTTATATATATAATTATATAATTATATAATTTTATTATACGTATATGTGTATATAAATTTTATCCAATCATGTGATAGATTTCTTTAATTTGTCTTATTCGTTATGCGAGTGTAAAGAGTTAAATCAGTTTTCTATCAAGAATTATTTCGCATACTTTAGTCAACATAAGGGAGAGAACTGATCAACATTAAGCAATATAATACGAAAAATTGACATAGATACGATTATGTAATTGAAGACATGAATGGTAAAGGGCGTCAATTAAAACGCGATCGATCATTCGATCAGATCGGAAAAATATCTTAGTCCCTTCCATAAACAATTTATTTGTGAGATGTACCCGAATTAATTTATATATTGTTTACAAATATATGTTGTACAGACTATCCCAAGTTCACTGTTTTTTCCTTTAACAACATTCAATAATATATCTTTTGAAAAAATTTCGGTTTAATTTTCAAACGAAAAGTTCAATAAAAAACATTTATCTGCCTTCCTAATCTTTTCATCTTCAATTTTATGCCTCGTGACATCTTATCAAGGAGAAAAGTTTGAATTTTTTATTGTATATAATAGTGTCACTAGTGAAAGAAAAATTAGTTTAAAACAGCGGATCTTTTACAAGCTCGTATTTACATGCTTTTCATTAAAAAGAAGAAAAAGAAAGAAAAAGAGATGCGCAGTGAATTTGGAACAGCTTGTATATAATGTTATTAGTAATTGTCTCAGCATAGAATAACTTGGAAAGGAAGCATTCCCACAACATGTGTATATAAATTAATATAAATAACTTTCTTGGTCCTATAAAAAAAAAAGAGAAGTAATATGCTTTTTATACAAATATCATTCACCGAGATTTTAGAATTCCGCTTTTATTGATTTACGAAAAATCCGGGATGATAAATATTCTTATCATCCAATTTTTCAAATAACATAGTCGAACTGAATAAACTTTATCTAATATCAAACTAAAATGATTGACTTGTTTTTCTCTGTCACAAGATAGAAAATGTATAGGTAAACAAATATTTATTGCAAAATTTTTCACATTTTAGCAATTTATTTTTATTATAGTTAGTTCTATTTCATAGAGAAACATACACACATTTAGAATGTAAGAATTATTTTTTCCGTTAATTTCTAATTAATACGATATTCCAATTATTTCTTAATTTTTTAATAAGTATTCACAAATAGAAATTAAATTCTTATTGTAACAATAACGATAAATGATTCATTTAAGATTTATATAATTCTCTGTGACTATGTAACTGCTCCTTTTATATTCTGTTATTTATTATTTATTGTTTAGTAAATTATTTATTCTCTTATTATTTAATTCTTAATTACTTAATTCTCTTAATTTAGAAACCAATAATATCTCTCTCTTAAGGGAGGAGAGTTGTTTAGAAGGCCGAAAAAATAGCATAATTTCACAATTTTTTTTTGCAGCTATAATGAAACTTATCATTTAAAACACTTTAGGTATGTTTTATTTACATTTTAAAGTGTAAAAAAATTTTTTTTTATAAAAAAATATAAACATTTGGTTGGAAAAATGATGCAATGTTTCTGTCACCTCGCCGCCGCACTGCGTACACGATAGCGCTCGTTTTACCTCATCTACAACAAAAAATCAAAGTGCATTCATCAGCTTTTAAATTTGTAGCCAATACCTTCTACTTGAACTACAAACATTTTTTAAAAATAATTTTACAATCATGTTTTTTGCGATATAAATATTAAATTTTCTCGTAAAAATCGCATCTTTTTATTCAAAATCGTCTAAAATTTCTATTTTTCACTTTTCTTACATTTTTTTTAGTTTAAATAGAAGGTATTGGCTTCAAATTTAAGATGCACTTTGATTTTTTGTTGTAGATGAGGTAGAACGAGCGCTATCGTGTACGCAGTGCGTCTACTTCAGCGGTGAGGCGACAGAAACATCGTATCATTTTTCCAACCAAATGTTTACATTTTGTTATAAAAAAATTTTTTTTACACTTTAAGATGTAAATAAAACATATCTAAAGTGTTGTAAATAATTATTTTCATTATAGCTGCAAAAAAAATTTGTGAAATTATGCTATTTTTCGGCCTTTTAAACGACTCTCCCCCTTTAAACTGTTTGAATTTCTTGTTATGCTCGTTCTTTATCTATTATTATTTCGCATTTTTTAGAAATAATTATATTCGAAGTAAATTTATTTTTTTTCTGCCTTTTTTCAGTATAAATGTGCACAGTGACAGAATTAAATATGTGAAATATAATATTTACTATAACATTTATTTTTTATTAAACACAATTGTTTGTTTATAGAGTAAAGTTGTTTATAGAACAGTCGGAGAAAGAACAGAAAAGGATTTGATTATTTTCAAATCAATGCCTGATTTTGAACCTCAGGAAGTCGGCAGAATGCATTCTTATCAATTTTTCATTTTTATTTTTTTATCAACAGTTTTTTCTTGTAAGAATTGCGTTAGATCTACATATTTCTATTCTAGCTATATCTCAATCAAATTTTACTCAATATATATCAAATAAACGTCGGAAAATTGCCTGTCCATAGTATTTCTCCGTAACGACCGTTGTGTCTCCGATAGCGGATTTTCCATGAAAAGTAACTTTGTAAAGAAAAAGACATAATTTAGATCGAATAATAGGCTCTTCTCGTTGGTACTTTCAAGCTTATGTAGAATTGTTTCTTAGGATTTTCAAGAAATTTCGTAAGATAGAATAAAATCCGAAAGAATTTCGTACGACAAGTTTATTTGGGCTAAATCATTTGTCTCTCCGCACCCCGTTTCCAGTTTTCACCTTCCGATAAGAAAAATAAGTGGAATACAGAAGCTTATGACAGAAAGACTAATTAATGAAATTTCATTTAAATGTGAGTGATTTATTTTGACCGCATTTTTTTATTCAATTATTATGTAATAAAAAGATTCCTTAGTACATCTTATTAGCATTCAACAAAATTTATATATATTTCTTTATGATTGTAAACATAGATAGAGCTCTGTCTCATCTCTACCTTAAACCTCTGCGTGCCAAGATAATCACCAAGATAACCATCTTTTTTTTTTATTTAAAAAAATGACAAATTTTCCTCGCGCATTCGCATCATGGACGTATAAATATCTGGACGGAGCCTACAGGCGCGGGGAGTGAGAACTTTAGGGGAGGAGGGGATATAATATAAAGCAGACAAATAAGTATTTTGATATAATTATTTGAATACAAGTAAATATTTAAATACAAATAATTTTTTTTTTCAAAATACTTGGCGCTGCCAAACCTAATAAATATCCTTAAG
>VBVR01001895.1:0-26472 GCA_011638315.1 Tetramorium parvispinum
GAGTTACTCATTCTCAGCCGGTCGCGTACATATACCTACATAATTCTAACCATGGCAATTCGATTGTTGTTCCATATAAAGGCACCGCCCTCGTTAAAGCTTACCTCAGTTTTCGTGGTGCGACACGCAGTGATTTTAAAATCTAATAGAATATTGTGTAATGTGAAACGTTTTACACATATAAACAACAATCAAATATTTTACACAATTCCATTTGGCTTGATTCGGCTATAACCTTTTGCAAAATGATAGTGAAAAATGTAATAACTATTATTTTCGTTGTCATAACTGGAGCAGCATTCGTGCGAGGTGCAGTTGCGGCAGTAAGTTTATTATGTCGACGCAAACTGTTAATATTTCAACAAATATATTGTGATACGGGAAACAATTATATAGTGATTATTGTTAATTAAAATACATATATATATATTATAATTTTGATAACTTGTATAAATGACTAAAGCAAGGAAAACTGTTGGCTTTTTATAAATCAGTTACGTATTATATTTTGTTAGGTAAAATAATTTTTAGTGATATTCGATTTCTTTTACTTTCAGGGCACACGTCGTTCAAAATTAAAAAAAAATGTAAGTGAGAATATAAGTCTCTTTCAAAATAATATAACAATTTTTAAACAAGGATAAAATGACAGAGTTATATACCTACATGAGTTTTATTTGTCATAATGTATTAATTATCTATTTTTATTATATATCGTAATTTACCGACGATAAAAGATATTTTTGATTAAAGGAAGTTGGACAAAAACCAGATAATGATGCTCGACAACGCTCTCTTTCGGACTTCGGCGTCGTACGAAGATCTTTGAATCCAATGATGTTTGAACAAATTCAGTATTCAAGTAGTAATATTCAATATCTGAAAGAGGAACAAAATATTCCAAATGTCGGAAGGAATAATAATAACATAGTAATAGGGAAATTAAAATTGTCAGTGACATTCCGTGATAACTTACTTTACATCTTCTCGTATTTACTTCACGGTGTTGAAAACGGATTGACAGAAGAACAATATGAATCTTTGCAAACGCTTTACGAGGTCCTCAAGAAAAAGATGGTTTATATGTATAATTTATTACCAATTTTATCTAAATTAGACACCACAGAAGATAAGAATCAACAGACAAGTATTATATTGTTGTCGTTGGCAAAAAACCTACCAGCTTATATTCAATGTGCAGCTAAATACTTGGCCAATGAGATAGAATTGAACAGAATCGATTTAAATACGTTATTACAACCAACAGAGTTTGACACATTTAATTATCTTGCCAATATCGATTTAGACCTGATCTCGAAAGGTAAAATTAAAAACGAAGAAATGATAGGATACGATGGAAACTCGAATATCACTCAGAAAGCTCTCGGTCCGGTGTTTGTAAAACTTCTTTTTAATCTACAAACAAGCAATCCATATTTATCGCAAGAATTATTCGGTTTGATGCTGATAAACTTACCAAATCCTAGCGAAGATCCTGTATTGGAAGAAAACCTCAGATTTCTGTACGATTTAACCACAAATCATGTCATCGACCAAAAGAATTGGGATTTGATCGGAAACGATCTCGTTGGCGATGACGTTTATACACTTGTCTTTTCTATCTTAACTAAGATTCTCAATTCAAACATACAAATGATTATAAAGGATGCCGCCGGTTACGTGTACCATCACTTGAAGCTTGTAACGGTACCAAGTTACGTTAATTCGGATTTCAAGTACATGAAACATTTAACTAAGAAAGACATGGATATAGGAATGCTGCTCTCAGCAATTATTCCTCAAGATTTTGATGTAGATGTGATTCGCATGAAAAATAATTTATTAACGTACTTCATGCAGAATTATAGAAACGAAGACATGAATCAAATTCTCAATGGATTCAATAAATTTACGTACAATGATCCCTTAGATCTACTCTTGGCATTCATAACGAGGCTTACGTATCGCATTCCAAATATTCCAAATTCACACGTACTACGACAGTCGGCTACAGTTCTGCTACCAGCTTTAATCATGAAAAAATATTCTAGAATTTTCACACCGTTCGTGTCACCGGAAATTGATGTATTGATACTTTTAGAATCTCTCAAGACCCCAGATATGGATCCAGTGTTCCAATCAACAATAGATTCCATAAAGGTTGAATTAATTGCACAGCCACAAATAGCTGTGCTTCTGAGTACTTTGATACCAACAGAGAAAGACAAGTGCAAAATACCTAAACAGTGTTTGATAAATACGTTCCAACAAGTACAAAACTTACAAAATAATATACCTTTGACACTAATAACAAACATTCAAAACGTAGTGTACACTCTAAAGACAACACAGCAATCTCAGCTGCAGCTACCAGCGGCTAACTACCAGCAAAACTATCATCCTACGCAATATTCCATAAAACCAGTAGATGTAAATCTCTATTTAGACCGGGAAAAACCAGTAGTGGCAATCGAGACAAATACGTACACGAACAACGTGCCAAGTGGCTTCAGTTCAGTTCCGTATGTATGGAATATAGATAAATATGTTGGTAATCCCACGGTACCAAATGAAGTGCAAGAAAGAACTTCAGAGGAATGGAAAGTGGGAGTTCCTCTATATATCGATTCTGATGAAGCAAAGGTGTCAGTCTATGATACGCATTCTGCCACGACGGATCAAGTACAAATAACTAAAGCACAAGTTACGAAGGGAAAAGTTAGCAGACCAAAAATTACTGAAGCACACATCATCGAATATGGATCTACTCGAGAAGATATGTCAGACCGGCCCTTAACTATGAAACCTTTGTTAACATCTCCTACTCCTTCTTTGATTCCGACGCAGAGACCACGAAAGAAGAAACCCCAATACACAGTACCGATAAAAGAAAGTATTGTTGAAGAACATGATTCCGAGATAACATATATTTCAGAACATTCTCCAGAATTAATGTTCCCCGAGAAAGAAGAATCGTACATACGCACAAGTACAAGTGAGGAGATTGAGGATGAAATGTCTTCGCTGAGAGAAGTGAAAAAAGTTTCAATGAAAAAAACTACCGAAATGAAAACTGCAACGCATACCGCACCCAAACTTCCGAAGAGGATTGAAGAAAAAACGAGTAACGAGAATGTATCAAATGCGATAGTTTTACCTCCGACTATAGAAACTGATCAGCCTCTTAAAGTGCAACTATCCAATAGCGGCGTTCCACTAATTGTAACGACGAGTGATGAGGAGATCACTATAACAGAATCTGAAATTATTTTACCGGAGATCAAGGATCTTCTGAAACCGGCGGAAATAAATGAGATCATGCGAGATACCGATGCACCGATAGTAATGCAAGTATTACAACCGCTGTCTATGATGTTTGGCAAAAATTATGTTAAGAAGATTCTAAAGGACGAGGACACGGAAGTTTATCCTACGAATATTGCATTATTGTCAGCGATACTCAAGAAAGCCGTAACTCATCCGGAAGTGAAAAAGAATACGGAACTGATAAGTGTAATTCATAAATATATCTCTACTATAGACTATGTCAGTCCAACGATATTATTACCCATCGTGGTTTCGTCGAAGAGTCTGGTGTCAAATGTCGTATATTCTTCGTTCAATCCGAATGACTTAATCAGCGGTAGCATTGACGAAAATCCACCCGATGAACCGTTATCCGATACTATTACTGTACCTCTCGTCAATCCTAAGATATTGTTGCAGTCTATAAATCCATCTAACCCTTACGCTGATCTGCTACCCACTTTAGCAAAGGGAGATACGCTTGCGTTAACAATTCAACCTCTCAAAATGATTTTGACGTCTACGAAAATTACGGAAATACTTGGGCCAGATTTTCAACCATTGCTATATCCAAATAAAGGCGCACTTCTGATAACGCTGTTACATAAACTACAGAAAAGTAAAGTGATTCAATCAAACCCGAAGCTGAAATCTTTAGTCGACATTTATATACAAGCTATTGAGAGACCGTCGATGAGCATTCAAGTGTCTGAAGATAAACTTGTGAAGATGAAGTCTGAAACTACAGGTCAATGGCAGCCTGAACTAACAAGTTTGATTTCGGTTCTTCCAATAGCCAGCGATGATGCTGAAGCCACCATGATAGAGAAGCTGGAGCAATTCCTCGGCGATCCAACTCTTTTGGAAAAATTGCAAATAGCTAAACCACCATTAACTATGACTCGCGGAGAGCTTTTGAGTAAAATTATTCTGAGTGCATTGTCTGGAAAAATACGTCTTGAGAAACAACTTCTGAAGGTGTTTAAATACTACAAAAACAAGATAGAATTCACCGACATGGGTGCCTTGCCCATCATGTGGATGTGGGTCGAAACGTACACAGTTAAAGCTGAGGTACAATTAGGCAACATGATCCAGGAGACAGTGAACTTCAGTGAATTGCCGTACAAGGAGAAATTAGCATATAATGATCTAATTACGTACTTGGCTCAAAATCCCAACCTTCTTCAAGACAACGAAAGCTTTGATTTCGAAAAATATAAGACACAAGGACAGTTTATTAAGGGATTATTCAAGTACTTGCTGAAGAAACCGGAGGTTCATGATACGATTAAAAAGGACATTCAATTGATACTTCCGCGCGTATTGCTAACTGGAGCAGGTGCAGTCGCAATGCCAAGTTTTTCTGGATTTTAAAAGATCGGTAAATTTATTAATTAAAATATAATTCACTAATTGAAGTTCACTAACTAGATAAGATTTAATTTGAGTTCCTAAGAAATAGAAAATCAGTACAAATACGTCTAAAGACAAATATGTGTTTTATAATAAAAAATAAATTGAAATATTCTTTATTTGTAGTACGAAACAATGCTACATTAAATATTATTTTATCCTATAATTTTTAATATTGCATATTGTGCACATAAAATTGATTATATAATTTAAGACTGCAAAAAAATGACATGTAAGCCTGTTTCGTGCAATTTGTAAAAGAAAGGAAAAAGTAGAAATAGAGAGAAGTGTTGAGTATTTTATATTTGTTAAGTTATATAAAAATGGCTTATAATCTATCTGTATTAATCTTCAGTTAGATTCTCCTTTATTAATAAAATTGATTTCTTTATTAAGAAGTAATCCTCAGCGAAGTTTGAGCTTGATAGTTTTTCAATAAGTAAGAGACAAGAGTATTCGTAAATTCTCGCAACATAGCAAGTAGAATATTCGAAAATTCACTTTAGAAAGACATTTCAAAGCGTTCCAAATTGAATCTATATTTCCTTTTCAATCCTTACAACTGCAGAAATGAATTTATTAGGAAAGTAATTTCTTGTTTGTATTATAATTTTAATTTATTGGACACAACGAGATTTATAATATAATTAAAATTATATTTGTGCGAGCACCAATTTCTCACAATAGTATAGATTTAGTTATTTTTTATTCTCTAAAATACCAATAACAGATTAATTAAATTATGTTGAAGTGCACGAATATATGTACACGATGAATAGATAACCGAATAATGGATGATAGAATTCCAATCCATAGCATTCTAAGAATTTCAATTAATTATGTCTGCTGAAATAATTTGTGGCGAATACTTTGATATAGCGCAGAAATATTTGCAACAAGTTCGCAACAGCCGTATGCGACATCACTACTTCATGATGCATTTTAAGTAGTCATAATAGTTCTGCAAGTAGAATGAGCTGCGTAAGAGAAAGCAACGGGTGAAACTTTAAGACCATTCACGTTCGTTAATTGCTCCATCCGAGAACTTCAAACTGCCATTTTAAAGCACATTTAATAATGTAAGTGCCTCAAAACATTGCGGTATGTTAAAAAAGTCGAATCTTTCATTTATATAAATAAGCATAAAAGTTGTAGAATTAATTGACACAGACGTGGTAAACAGCGCGCGCATTATAGAATACCTAATTTCTTTTTCTATTGTTTCTAATACCTTAATCCGCAGTTTCAAAATATTACGAATATTATTTTTACAATTTAATGAAACTTCTGCACATCGCATTATACATTCAAAAATGGAATGGAATAGAGGTACGCACAATTAAAAAAAAAAAAAGTAAATAGATACGCGAGTCGATGTAACGAGGTGGCTTCGTTGTAATAAAAATGGAACAGACACGTGACACGCGAAGCGGAACGAAACGAGAAACGGAAACGACGGTAGGGATTATTTATTTTGCACGGCGACCGCAATCCGCGGGGATATTTTCCGCGAGACGCGCGGCCAAACTGTCTGGAAAACGAGGAAAAATTACATCGGTGAAAAATAATAGAGTGCGATTTAGCTCCGGTCGAAGGCTGTAAGCAGTATGTACCTGTTCCGCGAAACGACGGCGATAGAAGAAATGACGATTGAAAATAGTGCCGACGGCACGAACATGACGAGAAGAGGCTCACGTATAGTTGCGACATAACCCGTGGATGATAAATCATTTAATATTTAATAATCACGCATTTATGTATATTAATTTACATTTTGTACGTGCGTACGATCGCAAATTATTCCGGGGCAATACGAACATTCCGCGCATAGCGGGTATCAGCGAAACTTATTGCTTTCCATCACGTGGTACTTGGGTCACGTCAAAACTTTCGCCGACGATGATAACTTAAATTGAAGCGAGTATCTCGGATATTGTTGTTTCTTATCGCGCAAAAAGCACAGTAATTCCGAAACTCGCAATTGAACCCGGCTCGCCCGCGTCTACGTCAACGTCAACGAATCCAAAACAGCCGAGCTGTCGTAAACATCCTAAAACGGAGATATTTCGTGGGGCAATCCTGTTCGCGCCAACTTATCGCGTAACACCGTTTCACCTGTTTAATTTAGCGCCCGAAATAATTTACATACGGCAGGACGAGAAGGATGGGCTACGCTCGCGCAATAACATCTCGAAGATGAGCCGTGTGCTGTGCCGGGCGGATGCATCGTACGTGCAGACATGTATCCCGGGGAGGGTTGCACACACCCATCCTCTGACGGTACGTCTCCGTACCCGACGACGTTCCTGCTAGAGGGTTCGCAGGATCCGACATAACCCCCGAGGTCGTAACGGTAAGTCTCTCGGCGTGAGGACCCGAAATTAATAACGCGACCCGGCGCAAATACGGCGCACATAATTAAAGCGATATTACGATCTAGAGCAGCCGCAGTATCGTCTACCGGCGCTGCCTGCATCGAAGATGTTATTTAGCCGCGCTCTCCGAATTTGGGTGCCAAAAGCACAGGTATTACGTTCTGATTCCCAACTTGCCCGCGGCTCATCAAGAACATGATTAGGCGGTGCGCGTAAGACAACGGAATGCATCACTTGGACGTAAACAACAGACCGGTTTGTTTTACGCAAAGGGAAAGAGAATTAAGCCGAAAGATTACAAATATCAAATCGTTATTTGAACGATGTTAATATTGCGTAAATAATGTAATGTATTTTAAATAGATCCGTATGTAATTAAAAATTTTACAACAGACGTCACGGAAAAATATAATTTGATATGATGCTTACATGAATAAAATTAATCAAATTATCGTTAAGATATTAATTTATAATATAGATTTGTTAAGGGAAAATAAAATAAATAAGTATGATTTCAATTGGATTTTCCTGATGACAAAATGCAGTCATTTTCATACTACAGGGAAACTACAGAAAGTATCTTTAGACATGTAGGATGTGCGTGACAGTAATCGCAAAGACGACAGACTTGGTAAGAGCTCGCTGTAGAGTAAAGTAGGTCAGGGTACGAACGGTACGTTTAGGTTAAATGAAACAAGACAAAAATAAAAAAATAACTAAACGAAAGAAACAAGAAAAACGATAGAGGAAGAATTAGGACAGAGAGAAAGAGAAAGGGAGCAATGGCTCTCAAGTTTTATCTTACTTTTTTTTTTAGGATCCTTTTTTTTACTACCGGCAGGAAGATTTCAAAGTTTTACGGAACGCCGATGAAGGTTTATATATCTTTTTACGCGAGCCGTATTAAACTCAACGAAATACATATTTAAGCTGAAATTACAGAAGAATTCCAAATGTTACTCGATCTTCCCTTTTGTTAAATTCCCTTTGAATAAAACACAAGAACGCACTGTGAAAGGTATTTAAGATAATCGAGCGTTATTATCTTTTCTGTGGATTATTTCTTATTTAAAGACGTTGTCGCTCTCATTGAGAATCGCTGCGCTAAGAGACAAGGTGCAACTCTGATGTATGGGATACTCCTCCGCGGGTGTTTCTACACGGCGGTACCGTCAGGGAAATGTTACCCCATAAAATATATCTCGAGCGTTGGCTTATGCCGCGCGAAACCCAGCAAGATGTTTCTATTTCATAGAAACGCTCGTCTTCCGGCTTAG
This sequence comes from Tetramorium parvispinum, assembly GCA_011638315.1. Taxonomy (NCBI): domain Eukaryota; kingdom Metazoa; phylum Arthropoda; class Insecta; order Hymenoptera; family Formicidae; genus Tetramorium; species Tetramorium parvispinum. The sequence continues at coordinate 8,375 of VBVR01001895.1, forward strand.
TAGGGCATGTGAAGGGTAGCATGACGAAAGGCCAGGACGTTGATAGGGCTAGACTGTAAATCACACGGGAGCTATTCGATGTCTAGCTACGTCCCGCAATTCCATCCAACGAGTTTGCTAGCACTGCTCAACGTTATCGCAGATTTTGTTGAAGGTAAAACGAGCCATATAGGCGACGTAGAATTTAAACGAGTAGTCCTTTACTATGCGCAATGTATAAGTCTTCTTCTTTTTAAATATATCTGATATAGTCTTAAAAACAACGGATATGTAAATATAAGTTCTATTTTTGAAATATTCCGGAATTATTATTGCATAAAGGGAATATTTAAATTAAACAGAATCTAATATAAAATACATGTAAATATAAAAGTGTGAAATATATTCTTAAATGAATATCTAAATATTTCGTTTAACTTAATATTAACGCACGATAAAGCTACATCAATAGTTTGGAGAAATCACTGTAAGGAAGAAGCAAGTTATATCCATGTCATAGAAGCGTAAGCCGACTGGTTGCACAGGGACAACGAGGTAAGGGAATAAGGGCGCGATAGAGACGGATCATAAATCACGCACTAACCATTCAATGGTGGCGTGCCTATATTGTACGTCACCTCCGGGAGTTATCGTTATCATAGTGATTCTCATAGCTAGAGAGAACAGAGTCTTAGGAATAGATGCACCGAAATAAGCAAGCCACTTTTACAGAAATATTGATCGTGCCAAGAAAATAGTGACGCGTATAATTTCATTAATTTATTCGATTCTTTTTACTTTCACATGCAAAGTTATGCAACAGCGTGACAAGTAATAGGTATAATAAATACGATGCGAATAATTTAATGTCGTTTGATACGAGCGCAGTAAGCGTCGAGACATATTGAATTTGGAACGGTCATATGCATCTGGTGTGTATAAAATCCCGAACCACCACTGTTACTTGTCCCTTCTCTTCTTCATAAGAAACTTATTTCTTCGCTGGTGCATCATCCCTCCACGATAACATTTCCTCTTATTCTTAACGCCTCGCAGTATGAAGCGACGTGGAACGTCGGCGAGGATCCCGTAAAGTGCACGAAAATTCCACGGAATCCTGGAAAAATTTATGGTCCGGATGTTTACCAACATAGAATTCTCTCAGGCACTCCCGGACAGTATGGGATAGTATAGAACCATCTCCTTTCGCCCTCGCAACTCAGGGGGTGGCTATTAGTAGTAATTACTGAAGCAATAAGTCTCTGCCTAATACTTCTCTCTTTCAGCCTTTCATCTTTGCTCCTAGAGGCGGTATTCTCCGCTTTTGTCGCCTTTCCATATGAACTATTCCTCTTTATCTCCGCATAAACTTCCCCTTATCTTCACTCTGAATTATCTGACATCAAATATGAATAAAGAGAGAGAATAGAGATACTACTTTTATAAATTTTATATAGCAATTCTCTAAGAATTGAGCGAATCTAATATAAATTTTTAATTCGAAAAATAGAACGTGACTGAATGAGCAACGTGGAGAAGCTTCAGAGTGTAAAATATTTCAATTTTGGTTGGAAAACACTGTCTTGCAAGGGTGCATATAAAAATGTGATATATATCTAACGTAAAAATTTAGTAAATTTATCATGTATTAAAATTACTTAGATCCTATAAAGTACATTTAAAATAAAGTAACATTTGTTAATCTTAAAAAATCTATTATAGCTAGATAGAAATATATATATGTATAAATATAAACGCAACTGAAAAGTTGAACGCATGACAGTAATTTTTTAAAAACTCATATTTAATATATGTTTAAAAATTAACTAAAATAAGTAACGAAAACTCATTTTTTGTAAGAAACATTAAAACTAGGAAAGTTAATTGCTTTGTGGAGGAAAATCGCCCTACATGCTGCTGCACAATGTACTTCATTAACGTTTATAACTGGTAAAGAACATTGCACTCTCTGGTTGGTGCTGTGTGTAAAACTGCTTAAAAAGTTGCCAGGAGGAGAACAGGATATTATGGGTTTTGCTGTGCAAAAACTATAGTTTTTAATTACGTCCTTTCTAACGAGATTTTATTTTTTTCGTAACATAGCAAAGTCGAAACTTAAGTTTCGTGCCTCGCTCCGTCTACTCTTAGAACAGAAATAATGCGCGGCCTCCTCCGGCTCTTGTTTCAGCTATGCTATCTTGAAAACCAGCATGGATGAGAGATTTACATATTTGATTTCTCTGCGGTCCGCTTTATTAATGTTTCATATTTTCATTTGTGACCTTACGTAAAATTTATGACGTCGGTGGTATATGCGAACAATGGATTACTAATGTCACCACGTGTGAAAATTTTTGCCGTCTCATAAATAAATGGCGGTATACTGGTAACGGTATATTTTGCGAAACATATTTAGTTAGTGATTTGTTGAAAATGAGGCATATTTATGAAATTTCATTACATTATAAATAGCATTCTTGTATCGCGTAATGTCGTTTATCATAAGGAATAATGAATTCAGCTATACCTTTATCATTATAAAGACACAAGCTTGACAGAAATTTAATAGCGTCTTTCATTAAGAATAATAATTAAAACCGTTACAATAATATTCTTCATCGAGTCCCATCAGCGCCTTCATCATTATCCCTTTTCGACACTTAAAGCTTACGTCAACCCTTTTCTTCTTTATCTTCCTTTAGTACCCTTTCACTTCGCGCTTTTTTCTTATAATTCATTAGTCTTCGTCAAGAATTATCCGCAGCTGCGCTAGTGTCGATATTATTAACGTTTTATATTTGAAAATATGTTGAATTAAAGCTGCTTTTGTATGAAATATGTAATCAAGAATATCAAGAAATCAAGAAAATTATGTATATTCTATGTAGAATTAGCAATTATTAATAGTAACATAATTTTTAAATTTAGATTTCTTTTTAAAAATCTTTTTAATAAATTTTGTCATTAGTATAAAATATATTAGAAACAAGCTAAATAATAAATATTTCAATTTCTCCTTCTAACATTATGTTTCTGCGTAACGAAATGTATAATTGGCAATTACAGCCAAGCGTATCGCTAATTAGTAGCGAGCATCATGCATTTGATACTGCTTTAGTGCGGTAAAATCAATACTTCTATCTCTCTACGTGACTGATGGAAAACACGCGACAAAATTACATACTTGTATTTCTCAACGTATCAAAAATCTAGAATCCTTTTACAAAGTAAAAATGTTATATATATCGAAAGAATTTTGAAGTACATAATTCAGGATTGCGCAATCAGTTAATGACATGTATGTACACATGCGTAGATGAGACTAGTGCCGACTACATTAGTTGTCGGACAAGGACGCAATACACGATCGATAAGCGCTTGTAATAGTAGTTCACATACTCCTCTCTCTTCCGCGCCTTTAGCTTTATCTTGGATAACGATTTTCTTCAGCAGATCACGTTAGGTCAGGTCGATAAAGGCTCAATATTTGCTTTGTGTTCAGCGCTGTATATGCGCGAGCTCCTCGTTATCGGGACTGTGTATACAATCGGTTAGAAACTCCTCGGACGTAGTAAGAGCCCGGCGAGACCGTAGGTAGGTGGACGGGGGGATGAGAGAGAGCGTGAGAAGGAGTCGATAACATTACCGTACGCACACACGAGGAAAGTAACAGTCTCGTTCGATTATCTTCCGGGAGAACCGATGTCGGTCGACGACGGATCGTTCTGAGGAATGGCAAGGATCAACCATCACTCGAGAGTACGGCGCTTCCAAAGTAACATCCGGGTATTGGCACCTCTCATAGTCTCCCGCGCCGCTGGCCGGTTTGTAAAGGAGAATATAAACATTCTTTAAACGCAAATAGACCAAGAAAATATTCGTTTCATCTGTTGTAGTTATTGTAGCACGTGACTTTTTATTGGAGCACTTCTGACAGCATTCCGAATTCAAATGCGATTGAGTTTTTTAAATCCTCGGGATACAATTATATGCAGTTATGGTTTACAAATATAAAAATATCTTTAGATAAACACCGATGATTTTCGACAATTAAAACAATAGTAGTGAGCAACTAGTAGTGAGCAACAATAATATATGTTAATTTGCAGAAATTAGATCAATACTAATGATTGAAAAATGTTAGATTTATATGTATAAATTAATAGCAACTCTCCTCGATAATCGCAATCTATTTTAGATCGTTTGATATCAACTGGCAATTGGCGCACTACTACAATGGCAGTAAATACACTCTGAGAGGTAGTAACGATCGTTTGTCGGCCTACTGCGATTTCTAAGCCCATAAATATCCTCCCCGAACATCCCAATGTGGGTAATCGTCGATCCAAATCGTTCTAACCTTCGGATCCCTTCTCTAACGGTCGTCATTCGGGAATTATCGAGAGAAGTTATTTAGCGTTGCCCGTATATTACGCATATTTTATTGGCACGTCTATGAAAAGTTGCTGCAATTTGCTTTCCTGTGGTAATCAATCCGCAATCCGAAAAATTTATAGCGTTCTATATGATTTGATATAATGCAATGCTTTTCATCAATTACGTGCCTGCAGTTACGTAATTGTTTCAACTAAATCAATTTTCATATCTCTTTCTTTCACATCTCTTTTATTTTCTCTGCAATGTTTTTCACTGTTATGTTACAAAATTAAGGAAGCAGACAGATACTTTCATCTGACAGAGATATCTATTTCTTTTCGTCTTTGAATGAATGTATTCTGGATTGAAAATTCTAATATTTCAACATACAGAAACGATAAAAACCCCGCGTAAATACTCCGGTTTGTACATACATGAGCATACATAACGTCTGTGTACAAATATGCGATTGTAATAAAACAGAGGAACGCGAAATCACGGCGATAGGAAGCGCTCGTGCAGAAAATGCGGAAATCGCCTTGCCCCGGTGGCTGCTGTGTATTTGATACCGCGTTGGATCGCTCGAGTACGGCCGTAAATGCGTTTCGTAAAAGTGCCCTTCGTTTACAGTCAGCGCGCAAAACTGTCGTGATTGCGCGAACGTACGCTCGCAAATTAAGCGCCTTTTTTCTAAGTGACCAACTGTGTCGTACGGAAATGTCGCCTTTTCTTTCTGCCGCCTTTCCTCATTGCGCTGTTTCTATCACTCGGTCCTATATACATGTATGTATGTATGTATATATATATATATATATATATGCATTCATATTTGCACGATATACGTAATAGATTTTTGAAATGGAAATTGAAATAGAAAGAGAATCCAGTAACGAATAATCGAAGGCTAATCCTAACGCATTGCCATGACTGAGAATGCTAGAAATAATTAGTATACAATGAGTTTTCGCGAACAAATATGTACATCGAATAATCGATAGTTTTGAGTTGGTTTTAATTCATGGTGTGTACGGTTTGAGCTAATAATAATACAGCCATAATGATAAATTTTACGTTAGCCCAGTGAACTAATTGCGATGCTGCGCAGTCTCTCTATAAAAAATTAATGATGATCATGAGAGAGAATTTATATCCCGCGTAAATTCGCACTCGTTCGCTATGAATCGAGTTTAATCACGCCCGCGATAAGCGATGTATCTTTAATATTCGGGCAGGCATGATTAGCCGAATCATTTTTATTATTATTCAATTATTTAATTATTATTCGCCGTTTGAAATTCAGTTTTAAATCAATTAAATATGCATACGAATCAGGGTAATTTATAATTTTGTGTAGCATGTTCGTTCCGCGCATAATTCGACGCGCGGGAAATTTGCATCACGGATCGCTTCGGAATCTCCATATTTACAAATTTGCATGCTGTGTCGCTTTTTGCATAGATTCCCGCCCGTTCGATATCTAACGCCCCACAGGTTTCCTACACTCGTCGGGTGTTTCACGCGAAAGAACAGGTACACGAAAACAATTTGCCTGCCGGTTGCGCGCAGGGTGAGCCCGTTCACCCTCAACGCGCTTTCAGCATCTTTTTTCTGTTCGTGGCGTGCTGCGCTGTCGGTGTATTTAATGCAAGTACCATCTGCATAATATCCAGTCGTAAATCCAGGAAAGCTCGGCACTGGCGCGACTGCCCTGTTCACGCACGACGTCCTTACCGGGATGATCCTCTGGATTTTATTTCTGGACATCCCCTGGGAATATGGTAGCGCCGCGCGGATCATGGGGTGATAGCTCGAGATACAATATCAATGTTAAATATGTTGAAAGTATATCAGTTTAATGCCTAATTAATCGTTGATCGCTCGTGATCAATTGTTTCGAGTTTCGGACGTACAAACCCGTTGAATGGTAAATGTTTTTTAAACATGTATTCCAATATATGTATATTTACTGGGTTTTTACTCTTACGCATCTTTAAATCTCTAAAAAGTTCCGAATTTCTTACATGTATGTAATTTCTTACGCTATCAGAACGAAGCTATTCGCGTCAACTTTCGCTGATTAATTATTTAAGACAGTCTCATTATTGGCTTTGTCAATTGCTGCTTAGCGTGGAAATTAAATTAGTTCCGGAAGAGATTCTTAAGGTTTTTGCGAGAACAGGACGACACGGACACTGTAGGTAAACTATGTGGTGCGGATCGATACTTGAAAGTTGGTCGAAGTGTCGGCAGCTAAGGGATAATACGGATACATGGATAGATTCTCCTCCGGCTTTCCTGGAACTAACTCGCCTTTATTCAACCCCTTGTCGAATCACGTGGCGGCAGCCACCTTTCTTCTTCTCCCAAAGTTTGCTGGCTTTCCGCTCTCCTGGGATAAATCGAAACGTGTTCCAAGAGGAAAGTATTGAGCTGCTAGTAGAACAAGTTTGGATTTGAGGGATTTAAATTCTCGCTGGCGACAAATCAAGTTGTATGAATAACTCAGCATAGAAAGATAGTGTCTCATGCAATATATATTACTCAACTTTGTAAACATTTCATAATTAATTAATTAATTAATACTATGTATGATATTCTATATATTATAATATAATCACAACATAATTGCAAAATAATGTTATGTGGTTAATGTATCTAAATCATCGACATGCTAACATTAATATATATGTATATTAATCACGTATGTAATCAAACTTACTTTTTTATTAATATGATTATTTTCTCTATTAATTAAATCTGGGTTGCTCTTATAAAAGTCGTAAAGTTTATTATAAAAATACGCATTAGACTTTGCAAAGTATATAATTAACTTAAAAATTCAATATAAACAGTTCATTATAAAATATTTTTGTTCTCTTGGTTTTTTGTTCACAATTTTATTCTTATTAATTAATACATAGTTGGATTAGGTTGTGATTAAATAAAAGTTTCTTCGTTTAATTATTATGAGTTCAAATAATATTTATAATTCATTCTCAGTTTCGATTATCTGAGAAATCTTTATTATCATTTATGTAAGAATTTAATTATATATTTAAATGCCCATTAAGTGTTTCCGTTTTATCTTTATGACAAAAATGAATTCTTGACCTCGATGCTTTGCTCGCAGACGCAAGACAAGCTGCAGCTTTTTTTTATGAAAAAGGCTCTTTGCTCGAGAATTATACTGGACGTTGTGCTCCATATGAAACTGCCGCTATAAAAATATTACCCATTACGAGTTTCTCTCACGGAAAAAATTACTGAAGCGAGACATATTAAAAGAATCCTTTGTACTCATGTATATTCATTCTTTGTAAGCTCGCCAAAAGCCGGCACGACTAATGCGACGTTCTCTTGGTTTCCGCGCAGATCAAGTTACGTATTCTGATTTATTATGAATTTCATTTCAGAAGTCATGCGTGAATGAGATCAGTCAGCTTTGCTGCCTTTGAATGTTCTCGATGAAGAAAAGTATTAAGAAATGTGTCTTTACGCTGCATGTTATTTCTGTCGATCGCATTGTAAAAGAGTTACGGATACATATCTTCGATATTCATTTACAAGAATTATTTGATCTTGAATGACAATCTAGTACCAAGTGCCGTTTGCAAACGATAGATATCTATATATATTTCGTAATTGAAACAGACGATAGAAAAAATATACTTCTTGACTAAAATACCATAAAAACCAACATTTTTACAAGTTATGTAGATAAAAAAAAGAGAAATGTTTTTAAATCGTGTCACTTTTTGTTTACCGTCTGTCTTATCAATATTCCACATAAACGACAACAATAACCAAACATGAGTGCGGAATACTGAACGCGTACTGGCATAGTTGTATATCGTATATACCTGCACTACGTTATTATTAAAAGAAGAATAAAATAAAAAAAACTTTCTTTTATCATCTAAATGATAAAAAATTGCATTTTATCATATAAATACGAATCAATGCTATTTTGTAGAACGATCGAGGTTATTCTCATAAATTTTTTCGAAATCATATTTGTGCCATCGCTCGAATACGAGTTAGTGCTATGCACCTTCAACAAATAAACGGAATTTAATTAAGGATGTCATCTAATTTATGACACGAGCTGTGCAATTGGCGAATGATATCGGTATATACGCCAGCGTGAATTCGCGAGCATGCTGGAAAACGGCTAATGAGAGGAGAAGCACAAACGACGTGCCGATCTAATTACTCCCATCTGCAAATTATCAGGTAAACGCCACAACCAAATTATTCGCATATTATCCGATAATTGAGAGAAAAATATTGTTTGTAATAATTATTATATAATTTATATCTGACAAAAGCAAATCATTTTCACCGGTGATTACGAAACTGGATTTCAATTCGCTTTTCTAAATGCCAATAAGATACATTACCTATGCAATTTTTGCGTGCATACATTATCGATGAAGTTATCGTACATTTTCTATATACTTTACTCGAAGTGCTCAGGTGTTTTGAAAGTTCTATGCAATTTTCTCATAGTTGGCGCATATTTACGCGGAGCGATAATAAATTAGCTGTGGGAGAAAGAAGTTGACAGAAGTATGCGTGGTTACGTGAAAGCAACATCGTGTTCGATAGATACGAATATTCGATTTAGTTAATGTTTTTTTATCGGCTATTTCTCTCGTGTACACCATGTATGCTGATGGTATTTCACATTGGTTGAAAAACGTGCGGCGAACATTCCGAATTTTCCAATCTGCATCGGCACATACGGGCTGCCATTTAATTCGTTGCATCGAGTGCATTGAGGCACCGGCGCATTTTTTTTCGTCGGTCAGGATTACCGTCAACCGCCAAGTTTATAAACGAGCGAACGCGACGTTGCGATGATATATTTTTTTCAGACCGGAGGTAGTGGATAATAACGTGGTACAGGACACTTCTATAATTCATTTAACAAATTTATAACGAGTTGAAAAAAAATATATATGTATATATCTATTTTGTTACAGTAACATTACGCAATACTTTAGTATTGTGGCCGCACTATTCGTTCACTATTTTTTCCATCGCGTAAAAAATGATCTTGTAAATTCTGATAGAAACTTTGGCTACATTAAGCCTTCGGAAGATTTTGCGAAAAATATGTTGTATAAATTAATAACGCATTCAAGTGCAGCTAATTTAATTACGATTTAGTCATTCAATCCTCGCATAATTCATGTATAATCATTCGGTAAGAAAATCTCTATTCATGTAGAGCGAACGATGTTCTTTCTGCATGCGAATCAATTTTTCATGTAGACGGAACATTTGGAAAAATCACGAGAAAAAGCGAGCGCGAGATGGACGTCGGCACCTCGAATGCGATCCCCAAAGCAATTCCGAGTCTGACAGTGCCGACTATCGTTTCGCCGATCGACGGGAGACATGGGGCGCGGGAGCATGTCGCGTCACGTCTTGTCGCGGCCACGTTGTAGGTAGGTAAAGCTCAGAATCTCGACGTCAAGCCCGAGGAAAGGCGGATAGGAGGCCCGGTATGTTACAGGACAATCCAATATCTCGGAGCCCAGAAACGCCTCGTAGACTGACGGCTCTAGCTGGTTTAGAGGTGCTGGCTTCGCATCCCTTTCGCCGTCTAGCGCGACATTGTCCTCTAGATCTTTATCCCTTACCTAGCTTGGTATCGATAACACGTGCGTAACAGGATATTGATTTTTTCGCCGTCGGCGAATGCTCGACTTTCTGTGACTTTCGGGAGCTGTCGCGGCTGTAATTTTATCACGGCGATAATCATGCGGGAATATGGTTGAATAATGATAAAATTCAACGGATACTGAAATGGGCCAATCGTAAATTTCGATAAACCACCTTTATTTTTTTATGACTTTGTCAATTCGTTAAGCGCGATATTGAGATGAAAAATACAGACCAATTGGCAGAGCGAGGACCAAAAAGGCCAGACATAAAATTCAAATCACTGGAAGCGCTGGCTGCATTTTTACAACGGCTGTAAGTGCATTTGCCGCGCATAACCGACGTTTGCACTTTTTTCCTGTATTACATGCCCGTAACGCTCGGGCATTTTCATGAAAATTAATGTCAATTCGCGAGGCTCGTTTCGGCTATCCCCTCGACGAGGTGTTCGTTTTAATTCTCGCCGGTGCAAGACTGTGCAATCACACGAAACGAGAACGAGTCCTTTGAACTTACATAGACGCCACCACCATTTTCTCCGCATCTCATGAATTAATTTTAGCTGAAGCTAGTGATGTCCCAAACTCATTCCGAATATTAAATGCACAGTGTAATATGCAGAATGCTTGAAAAATTTGGCTTCAAAAGTCAATATTAGTATTCCGTGTTTCGTGTATGTACATATGACGTACACTTGGCGGTTGATATATACAGATGTGTTAATTCTCGTTAACACTCGAAATGGCTGTTATCACAATCGATCGATCGTGGCTTTCCAAATAACTATCCCGAATATCACATATGCGTGACCTCCAATATCACAATTCATGTATTGTATATACAAAGCGTGCAAGAATTTTCATTTAAGTAATTTTTTTAAGTATGAAACAAAAAATTGCGTGCGCACGTGTGAATTATTCTCCCCTCGCGGTGGTTCATTATGCCGGCGCACCTTTCTGATGTGGTTTATTTGAATATCGCCTCGCGACCGAAATATGTGGACGCACGTGCTCAAAGGCATAATGTTTGCAGCGGTGACGTGCACCACCGCCGCGTCTCTTTTGTGACGCGTCACGTCGCCGGGCGTGTAAGTGCTCGTGTGACACGTTAACGCGCGAGAGAAGAGCACGTGTGCAGAAAGGGTAGATCCAAGTCAATAACTCTCGCGTGTGCGAAGTTCGCCGTAAGTGATTTGTAACGATCGTTAAAGCCTGTTTCACACTGGCCGAAGTGTTATTCCTATTTGCGAGAAATTAGAAAAAACGGGCACATTTGTGTTAAATTCTGCAATATGGACAATAGAACCTTGACGAGTACATGAATGAGAATGCAGGAATAACTAAAAAATAGACTCTTGCGATATCAAGTATTTTCCTCACTAATATGTGTATATGTACATATATGTGTATGCATACATGCAATAATTGTATAGAAAGTTTTTTTAAAAAAGGATGGTGTACTAAACTATTTATAATCTAATAATCAATATTTATTTATTATTGCTGATATATTTTATATAAATAATTGTCATTTGGATAAAAGACATCTAATAGTCTTTAAAAGTGTAACTCTTTTATAAATACTGCTTATACTTTGTTTCGAAACTTGATAAAATTCAGCCTCATAAAACATGAAAGTGTTCCACTTAAACGCTATAATGCCTGAGGCATATTACGATATAATATCTCGAGTTATCAATCCGTCTTGTTACTCGTCACGTGGGAATATAAGACGCGCTTGTTTAAATCTCCCAATGGAGAATAATCCTTCATATGGTAACAACATGTTTAATCAAGCACGTATGTATAACTTGATAATAAAGAATAATGACTTGTTAACACATCTAGGTAAGTTTTATTCGTACATCTGAATAAAAAAAAAGCATTTTATCGCTTCTGACTTCATCATGAAATTTTCGTTTTACTAGATGTTGGAAAATTACGTCATAAGCAAATAATGATAATAGATGCTATTCATAAATTAAAGTATCCACTCAGAGCATGCAATTTATTTTGGTAATAAACATTACCTGCAGCGTTTCGAATGTTCTCTGCCAGTGCGATAAAGCGCCATTTATATGTATAAAACATTAAACAATGTTCGGGAATCTTATCTTGGAAATTATCTTCCGGCAACGCGGTGTTATCTCCGACGAAAGTACAAGACTAAGTATTGCCGCATAAAGAAGGGAAGGGCACCGGAATAAAAAATGAGCGATAAAAGACGACAAAATGGTCCCCGCAACAGAAGAGAAAAACAAGACTCAATTATTTCCCTTCGCTAAAGCCGTTGCGAAACAACGGGCTCTCTATTGTTCCCGAAAATAAAGAAAACTTTTTTTCAGTTGCATTTGTGTGGTTTTAATATGTCTTAATGAGAAAACTGTATTAATTTATACAATGTGCACTCACAATCATCCAATTTGAGATAGATAATCATTCGCGATTATTTATGTAACATAATTTAAATGGATATTATTTTTAAATCGTCCAAACACTTTTTCCTATTTATATATTTTGTGCAATCGTATAAATATTTTTATTGATTTTTTCCTGCTGTCTTCCTGGTTTTAACTAAACCTAGACTTTTCAACTTGGCGCACGCAAGAGAGTATTTTATTGAAGAACGATACATGATTGGTATACGTGTGGCTTCAGGTACAGACGGAGTAAATGACGCTGTCTCTATACCTACGCTCCAACAATTCGAAAATCCTACGTCCATTCCCGCGAACTCTTTTATTCCAGGGATTGACACAAAGCTCTCCAAACACCAAACTATCCACGTGAAAAATTGTCTTCGACTGTCTTTCGCTTGAATTGAGCCTCTGTTTCTCTATTGTTTGTTTGTTTAGACATTTTTTTTTCCATAACTATTTGCGCCATCACGTCAGATGTATTCGTTTGATATTGACTTTCATAAAAATTTTCGCAGCCTCTCGTACATTAATTATGCAATAACTGAGATTTGAATAAAGCGTTCCAATGCATATTATATCTCGCGTCACCGACTGCGGAATATATCTTAAATTGTCAGTCGCAAAACAAAGCAGTTCCACTAGGGAATGCCGAACGAAATGATCACGATGGAGTATCGTCCTCGTCTCACCGGATGTACAGCATAGTGCTCTCAATGGTCGAGAAGCGTCTGCACGATCAGAAGTGCACGATACTAAAACTGTCTGACTATATATGCGTCTTAATCCCTTACGGGCTGCTTAATTCCAGGACGATTACCTTTACGCTTGGGCCCACCAGATTTTCCACTCACGTACGCCTATGATCCCAACGTCACAGTCCACTTTGCCCGCTTCTCGTGCTTCCAGTGCTTCCACATATGCACACGCAATACTCGTACAGCGAGACATCCGAGAGACGCACACAGAGACGAACGTATGTATCTATCTCGCGCGTTCGATATACGCAGATACACGCGCGGCCTCCGCGCATATTTCTAAAGGATCGTGACAATGCGCCTGCACTTCGATACATGCAGACATATCGAACGCATACACACTTACGATCGCGCGTGCAAACAGCAGTCAACTCATACGCGAATGTATATGCGAACGCACACAATACGCCCTTCGTACACAGTCACAAGTGGAATATGCTACCGCTGGTGCTAACGGGGATTGTAATCTGCTTTGGGGTGTTTTTGTCGCTTCCTGGCACACTGGCCTGTAATCTTTCGACAGACCGTGACGTCATTGGTTCTCTATTTTTTGGTACACTAACGATGTCCCCCGCAATGGGGCTTGAAAAACGGTGTACGGGCGAACGACGAGTTATTATACAAACGAATACCGATTTTCCGCACTCCGTACGTACAATAAAATTCAACGAGATTAACGGATTAATTTTTCTTTCTCGTAACATGAAGCCTCGTTTTTTTTTTCGTCAAGTATATACTCGCACATATACTTTCACGCGGAAAATGCATTTTCGTGAATTTATTGGGCGCATGAAGTATTCCGGCTAATCTTTTATAGAGATACGAGAAATTCAATGTCCATAAATACTCAAATAACGCAAAATTGTATTTGAGAATATATCTCTCTGTCATTCATAGTAGGAGAGTGATTGAAGGAAAATTTTATAAAATAAATGTATATTGCGCACACACGCACACCGCGTGATGGGATAAAATGTACTTTGTGTGATCGATGATTAACGCGTAACGTATTCGGCATGTGATTTGTGATCCAATCGGTACTCAACGCATTTGTAAAAGATGCGATCGTGTAGTATGGAAATCGGTCTGTGATCTACTGCTCTCAGATGGAAATTTTAATCGTCACGCACTATGTCATTCCGATAGTGTGTTAAGCATATGCTGTTTGGAATCGGACGATTTATATTTTGACGACACACGCGATTCTATATGGCACACGGTTATCCTCTTATCGCTGCTCCGTGTCATAAATTCACGTTAAAACTTTTTACATTTTTTCGCATATATCCTTAACGGCACACAAGTGCCATATATATTTGATGAATACGCTCTATCTATGTAACTTCCATCGCGCGCGTAAAGAATTACTTTCCTAGGGACGACTTTCAATTTTTCGTAAGCAACGACATCGACGGGAAGAATTCTCGAGGCGTGTATTCGCAAACATCTTTTCATCGAGCACGCATGACCTTTTCGTATTTCTTCTCCGAATGTCTAGAATTCTTGTAGGTACTCTAAACGATTTCTCGGAGAACTGGTGAATTGTCGACATCGATCAATTCTATTTCTTAATAGATTCTACGCAGAATAATTGAACCGCGAAACCCAATTGGAAACAATTTGACGTAGTTGGCAAAAATGCAGTCGTCGTACAAGTTTCTATAAATGTAAAAGAATTTATATATGACATATCTATACTGCCATCAGTAACTTTTAGTCGATAATAAAGGATTAGTGAAGAATAAAACGGATTTTATACATTATTCCTACAAAACATATAATTTTCGAAAAGTTGGAAACAAATTAAATTTCCATTAATAAAGTATGTTGACTCAGAAGGAAATTGTATTACTATATGCGTTCTACAATGTAAAATGCAACATTAACATTACTAAATCATATTGTATAATTGAGAAATGATATACAAGTACGGCGGAAGTAAATGATTAGATTAGTCTAATAATCTATTTAGATACTGGGCATACCGCAGCAAGCGTAATCATTCGCTTGCGGTGGCTTCGACAAATAGTATTCAGCATATATTAATTACTGCTCATCTCCTAGCTTGTCTCACGCGCGCATGTAGTTTCATTATACACGTACATAAATTTCAGTCTCTCATGATGACCGCATACTCTCTGCAAGCAACAATGCGAGTGACTTATCATAATGTTCATTGGATGGTGGGTACTCGCAGAATTCATCGATCGCATGCACCTGCCAATACGCAGATGCACTGTGAAGAATTATATGCCTAATGATAAGTGATAACAATGAAAGTAATTGCAGTGCTACGCCGGCGATATTGAACTAATTGTTTGTATGTATGATTGAAATTACAGCATGTCTCTCTCCGAGAGAACGCATTACAGTTCACTGCAGATGAACGACCCATAATTTGTGTCAGAATTCAGAATAGAATTCTGGTTCATGGTTATGTGCTGCGTAATACATTTGAAAATGAAAAATATGACATAAATAGAATATATATTAAAATATGCATGGGTATAAAATGTATGAATATAAAATTATTTATATACGTTTTAAATACATCAATTATATTCTGAAGTCCGATGGGAATTATAAATCGTCTAAAATAAGTTTCATATCGTAAATTATCATGTAATTATATATTATAGAATATATTTATAGAATATTTTATGAACGTCATAATTTTTGTAGACTTCGTATCTTTTTCAAATAATGTAAATGTCTGCGATACACGTTTTTCACATAATTATTCTCTGCAAGCGTGTTAATCATGCATAATGAAACGCTTATACATTTATGAATATTTTAGTGTTACTTTAAAATTTACGCAACACTGATATTCTCAAATGGCAAAAAACCATTACGCGAATGCAAAGTTACAATCATTTCGTTCAAACGTTCAACAACAAGTTGATGAATGCACTCGGTAATCAAACTAGTTTAAATGAACAGCCTAAGTAAGCTTGTTTACGCGAGTATTTACTTAAATGAACGTCGCGCTATTTTCCGTCTGCTAGTAATCTGTCGAAGATCTCCTATCAGTTTTTCAATTTTGCCGATATCGTTTATCGCGCAATATATTAGCACCATAAATAACCGTGAAATGGCGACGTGGCCACGTAAAAAAAGCTGCGTTTTTGTCATGAACATTTAATCCCCATTCAATCGTGTATGTACGCGTTATACTCATCGCGCATAACAAACACGTACACCAAACACATGCAAACCGGCCCGCCGTTTTAATCGCTGCTGCATTGTTTCCTACGGCAATAAAGGGGAGAATTCGGGAAGCGGCGTCGAAGAAAAGGTCCGCGAATTAGCCCGTATGAAGGTCTCTCTCTCTCTCTCTCTTTTTTTTTTGTTTTTGTGGTCGCTCGTTTTTCTATCTGTCGCGTGGGTAGCCCCGTAAATAAAAGTCGGAAACGGAAGCAGTCGGGGGCCACGGAACGCGTGCAACTTCGCCGTTGAGATAATGGACCGAGGATAATTAACGGTCCTCTACTCGCGTGTGCAACGACACGAGTGATTTTAATTTCTGAATCTATCTCGACTGTCACGCGAGTGATTTGCTCGTTAACGCTCGTTTCGCATTCCGCTGTGATCAGTAGAACGCCAAATGAGGAATGTAAATATAGTGCCGTTGAAATTACAGGCGCTGTGTTTATCACAAAGTGAAATGAAAACTTATGTAGTACGTATTCGTAGTATTATGACATGTGATTATATTGTGTACGAACTTTATGCACAAATAATGACAAATTTTTTTACTTTCATTAATACAAACGAAGTAACTTTACAGTTATTAATCATTGTCCTTTATTGAAATTATTGAATTTTTATACATAAAATTTATAGATGAATTTCTTGTGTAAGATTTTTTTACATATTGAGAACAATCTGGCATCACAATTTTCTATTTGGACTGCTTTTACGTTTCTTGCTGAAATTGCTTCAGAAGAATACCTACGATTATTTCACATAATTTCACATGCATAGTGTGTCTTTTGGAAAAATTCTCTACAAATATTTCACATTTTTGTACATTGTACGTACGACAATATTCGGCTTTCGAGTGTCACGAAATAAAGATGGAAGCACTCTGCCTGGCTTTACCTCTCTTTTACGCCGTATCCCAACAGAATCCTTCGACATAACGACACGCCAAGGACTTCCAGGATATTTGCTCGCAGCAAATATGCCATTGCAACTGCAACTACAGTGATTTTCGGCACTCTGTCTCCTAGCTGAGGCTGCATGGCAATGACGAGACTCAGCAAGCGTTATTAAACCTCGAAGGACGATGCAAGGAATTTTCGCTGTTCATAGAAGTCTTTGGCACAATTATACAGCGTTATATTTATATATATAATTTGCTAGTGATTTACAAATCAGGTAAGACAGAAATGAAATAATTATATGTTCAATCTTGATTAAGAAATTATGTCAATGTTTTTCATTAATTATTAAAAAATCTATTATATATATATAAAGAGATTATATATATATATATATATAGTATATAAAAAACTGGAGTTACGAATGCATGCATGAATTGATCGCACACTTTGTACAAATTCATCAGAGAATTATCGTGCACAGGATGAAATATCGAATATCAATCGAATCTCCGATTCTCGTTTGCCGAGATATTTGATTTCAAAATGCATTTCTATATTTATATATATTGATATAAAGTAAATTGTAATAATATTCTCCGAAAATTATTCAAAGCGAATTACAATTTGCTAATTATCCGACTGTCCCTTTGATTATTAAGCTCTACTATTATTACCACTATAAATATAATCTTTATATAAAACAATATATATAATTTTGTTCAGTGTTCACGAGACACATCAAATTAAATTACAAAAATTTTAATTGTTCCCATTGACATACCATATATA